>JAOUQX010000009.1:7723143-7738990 GCA_028566295.1 Liobagrus marginatus | reverse complement strand
AGTCGTCAAAGCATTTCACTGTATGTTGTACCACGTATAATGTACGTGACCAATAAACTTTGAAACTTGAAACTTAAATCAAGATTTTATTTTTTTCATATACTGTCTATTTGTTATCTCAAGTGGTCTCAAAGACTTGTAATAATTAGAATAAACTCCTTTTATAAATATAATTGTAGTCACATTTTCTCTACAGAAACGTAATGCAGAAAACAATGTAGCCTGAGAACAATGACCGAACAACGTAAGAATAAAACATGTAAGTCGTGTAAGTAAAACTTAATAAACCAGCAACACTGACTAATTTTTGCGCATTTTCCTATATCTACATGCATTTAATCAGTATAAAATGTTAACGAAAGTGGTTACTTTATTGTGTCTACATTAAAATATCTTTATTGACTAACAAGTCTGAACAAAACAAAATGCCTGAAATGAATATTGTAGCTGCTAACACGTGAGTCTTTGGAATTTTATGGATGCTTTGGCAAGGAGGCCGGTATGAGAACTGTATGCAGGAGCATGCAAAGCCAGTCTATTATAATTTAACAATAATCAGGATTAGGATATTAGGATTAGCATTGATTGTTAACTGGTGCATGTGAAAAATGGGGGGAAAATGTAAATGTATTGAACTCAACGTGATATGAATCCATGTATTGCTAATTGTATAGCAGTGTATAAATTGCAACATGCATTAATAATATTTTTGAGGTTTGGTGCATGTGAACAAGCTTCTAAGGGTGCCTCAAAAGGGAAAAAAATATTAGTTTTTCTCAAAACTGCAGCACATGTGGGTTTTATGGTGTTAATACGGTTATAGTAAATAGCATTTTCTTCTATTTCTTAAAAAAATAAGAAACATTTTGAATGTATAATCTAATGTATGCACGGAAGATAGAACACATAGATGGAATGCAGTCATAACATTGTAAAACTACTGTAATAACAAACTTCAAAACATTTGTACATTAGCAAATGTATATGTTACTCTTGTTTCCTTTTAATTCAATGTTGCATTTCTTATGGGCTAAGTATGGATTAGGAGCTAGCAGAGTGGTCTCTACATTTAAACATGTACCATTTTCATGTACTTTTATTAAGACATGCATGAAATTGAGAGTTAAATACAATACTTTAAGGAATATATTGAATTGATACTTTGAGCTTGTATATTGAAATAAATACACAATGAATATTTAAATAAATAGAATATGAGCAACACAGGGGTGTCGTGTGGAGGCACTGATGCATCACAGATCTAGGGCCTCCAGTTTGATGCTAATCTCAGGCTGTTCTCTGAGTACGTTTTTCATCATGTGATCAGAGTGCTCTGCTTTTCTTACCAAAAAGGAGACGGTCCCAGGTGTGAAGGAGTGTGAGACAGGTATCACATCCTGGGTGTATTCCTGCACCACTCCAAGAGTTCCCAGAAAACTGCCCCTGGATCTGCAATTTCCCTGACCAGGATTAAGCAGTTACTTAATTACCGGTACTATGGGTGAATGAACAAAAATAGCAATATTTTCAATATTATACATTTTTTTCATGTAATGTATTGAAGCCAGAATAAAATCATCCCAGTGCAGTATTTAAAACACTGGTATATCTTTTGAACTTTCTTGTATAGCCCTGCTTGTTTTCACTGCCATTATTTACAGTTGTTTACATATTTTAAATATTCAATACCCAGCTGGACTATTTATTTTAGTTTATCCATTCTTGATAAGGGTGCCAACAATTTTGTGCCGGCATGCATTTGAGTGTGTATGAATATGTATGTCAATGTGCACTTAATATGCTTGTGTATCAAAGTTATGTGCATCAAAGTAATGTTAAGCCCTCGTGTGCAGCTTACAAAAACACATACACATACACACCCACCCACACGCACGCGCGCGCCCGTGTTCTCTAGTGGTTGTTTTGATCGGAGAGCAACAAGCCAGCGGGTTCAGGGGTGGGCGTGGCTTCCTTTTTGTCAACGCGACCACCGCGCCTTCCGCTTACCTCTGCTGTCCGAATGGCCTTGCTCTGCATTTCCTCGTATCGAGAGGGACCGAGCAGACCAAAACACATGACGTACAGACATCATTTTACCTACACAGCACTGTTAAAACCAGTACGAAACAGTCCCCAACCGTCGTTCTGCGAGTGTCCTCTGGTGAACCCGGCGCTGTCGAGAACATCCCGTTCTTGTGATATTAATAGCTCCCCCTGCGTCACAGGATTGTGCTCTGAGTGCCGCGCTAGACACGCGATGGGACTCAGCACGCGCGCACCCGCAGCCACATACACAGTTATGAAACACAAAGTCAGCAGCAGCGATTCTCACCAAAAGGCAACTCTTACTGCTCCAACGGTTCCTTTAGATGTGAACGCATTACTATTTAAGACATGCATACATTTGTGAATAGTTTAAAATGAAAAAAAAAAATTTGGCAACTCGTATAAATAATAACAATATGAAAACATATTTTTTGAGAGAAAAATATGCCATATTTTCACCTAATGAAGGCCATCTTGGAAATACACAAAACAAAATTTTGGATGCAGTATAGAAATGATATGTCTGTATTATGTTGTAATATCTCATCATTCCTGCTTAATAAAGTTCTCTACATTTTGTTTTGTTTCAGTTTATGGAAGTTGTACCAGTCAAAAGGCTCATGAATATTTCACAGCTTAAAAACGCTCTTGTAAATGACGACTACAGAATTTGACACTATAGTTAATCAAAAACTGAGTTAAACTGCATGTGACGTTTAAAGATAAACCTGCTTGCCTTAGTCAGCTGTTGGCTGCATATCCAAGTCCTTGCATGCATGCATAAATGTGATCCGGTCATCTCTCTCTGTGTTGGCTGCACACCATATGAGCAGAAAAGGGTCAAAGGGTAGCTGCATTTCAGCACGACTACTTTACAGTCACATGCATTTAAATAGAACAATGGAATTAGATTTCTGCAACGCTGCATGATATTCAAAAACTGAGTGCAGTGTAGTAGTGTAATGTAGTGTATCATGTTAAGTGTTTTAAATTTACACCCTTTTTTATTTGAAACTGGTGGAATTTTCACTAGGAAACTTTCAAAACCAATAAAGCATATAAACAAACTGGACGCTGTCGCATCACATCACACCCTCTATTTCACAATTAGCCTGTGAGAAAATTCACCCCAATGATAGAATTTTACACAATTAGCAAACATTTGATTTACTATTCTATAAGTTAAAAAACGTGAACACTAAACAGCAAGATAGTTGATTTAATATCAAATAATGATATTTGTATTAATAATTTAAACAGACTTATGTCCAACAAGGCAGCAAAAATGATTATAGTGACCTCATCCCTTCCCCCATTCACTGGCTTCATAGTACAGCATAAAGCTGAGTTGCACTGGGAGCTGGGCCCAGCCCTTGGGAAAAGGGGAGGATAGTGGAAAGGGAGTGAGTGAAATAGACAGACAGAGGAAGGTAATTCTCTCAGTTGCTAGCCTCAATGTTTTGCAAAGTGGGGATTTGATTTGAAACGTGGCCTGAGCTTGCTGCACCAAATCCAGATCAACCGTGTCAATGCAATATCTTTATTGCATGTTTGTTTGATTATTACCCAGACTTATCATGCTGTTGAAGTGTAAAGTATATCTGTACTCCACTTGATTTTCAGTAAGACGGAACAAAGAGTAGGTGTTGACGCATGTCTAACCACTTCCTCTTACGTTCAATGTCATATACCAGGTGACTTTATGCAATGCTAGATTTGTATTACAAAAGCACACAAGAATCATGTTGTGCCATCTAGCAATAAAAGTGTTATCTGGTGTTGTCAGCAATGTTTAAGGAGAAGAATCACTCATATGGTATATCTGTATACCTCCCAGTTCTGTGTAGTTTATTAAACTAGCAATTACAGGTCTACTGTAAGTGACCCACACCAATGCTCTATGGCTCAGCAAGCCTCACCCAGACAGACGATAGGCACCATGCAAATTATAGAGCAACTCCAAACACGCCCACTGACAATTATGAGTGAGACAACAACCCCTATGGAAAGCGAGTGCTCTGTCTCTGTACTAGACAGAGGCACACAGCAGAACTGGAATGACCAGTGTGTTTACTAAGCCGTTTAGTCATGAAGAGTCACACTTCTAATTTCTTTCTTTTTTTTATTGTTATTCTCTTCACACTGGTACATACTGTACTGTCAACATACTACGGATCTGGGGACATTGTAAAATGATGAATGACTACATACAGAACTTGTTTCTTAGTGTCTAATAAAATAATTTACACATTAATCACATGACCTTTTTTGACACGAGATGTACTAGAGTGATAATCTGAGCAAATAAAACCTGCTTACTAGTAAGGGAACACTAGGTTAAGCAGTTGTTCAAAATGTTTTTGACATGCCAAAATTAAATCAGTGCTTGTCTTTTTCTCATTTTCTCTATAATGGATGAAATTTCAAAACTGACTGGTCATAACAACAGCAGCTCTGACAATACGTTAATGTTTTTTCTGTAATATGTTATGAGTCTATAGTAAAACATTATTTACAGGGCCTTGTATGTATGACTAGATAATGGCTAATAATAAGTATTAAAGTGTTGTATAGCAAAGAAAAATGTATAATCAATGATAAAGTGGAGTGTTTATGAAGAAGTCTCAAATGTGTCAGAACTGTGACAGCAAGTTTACTCTTCAGGACAGATGAATTTTCACTTTCCAGTTTCTCTGTAATTTGATCGTCTGCATTTGTGTCTTGTTAAACATCAAGAGAAAAAAAAAACAAGTCTGATGAGTGAAATATTGTTTTAGGGTGCTATAATGTAGGTAATAACACAACATTAAATGTAAGTATTTACTGTTGTATAACAGTTTAATATTATCGTGTCATTCATCAATAAATTGTAATCATAAGAATATCACTATAGTATATGGAGATTCTTTTTGTCTAAGATCATGCCCTGTATTTTTTTATTTCTGACATAGTATGTGTGACGCGTAAGTTGTCAGACCTTTAAAATTAAATAAAGTTAAGCCACTAATATATCATATAATTCCTCTATTATCAGTGTTTAACTACGTAACACACATATCCTCGTGTAAAAAGGAACTAACACTTTACGACTTTTAAATTGGTGTCTGCCATTGTTGTTAAGGAATTTTATTCCTCCCCTCTTGACCTCTTCATTTAGAAAGATTTTATTGTGTTGCTTTCTCTACATTTTGACACGCCGTTGCCTTTGGGTTCAGATCAGAATCTTGTTTGTTGACCGAAGTACACTTTAGCTTCAGCTCATTTCCTTTGATCAGGCCATAATTGGCTGTTTGAGTCTTAGACTTGGCAACTTAACCTCAAATACACGAGGTTTAAATTGAGCAACAATGCAATCAAGCCTTACTGTGTTCAGTCAGCTGACTCAAATTATCCCTTTGAGTTAGTTGATTTGACTGGGGAATTTTTTTACACAGGGCTGTTTGGAGCTGTAGAAGATTTTGGTTAGCAGTATTTTACTCCTGGGGTGTATGCCTATTTTCACTCTGAAATGAGGGAACCAGAAGAAGAGACAAATAATCAGAACTGTGAGAATGGCACGTCCTCATGTGGCAGCATTTAGACAGGCAGCAGCACACCACTCTATCTGACTGGGATAATTAAAGTTTTTAGCTAATGTCGCTTCTTATTGCTAATGTTGGAGGTCAAACGGTTAGATGTGCTGTATCATGGCTGACCCTGTGCTTTGGCCCCAATTTCCTAAGCTGAGATATACGAAAAACAAATCTCACTGTGCGGTAATGTATATCGGACAAATAAAGGTTTCTTCTTGTAACATCGCGGGACCGTTCACCAGAATACTAACCGCTTCCGGTTTACCGCTGACGTCAGTTCCGGTTTAGTCGTTTGCCGCGATGTTCCACGTCCGGGTCCCAGTGTATAGAAACAGTGCAACAACAACGGAAGAACGCGATGTATTGTTTGCTAAACTTTACCAAGCCGTTCCTGACACTTTGTTTGCTCTCTTTCAGAAAGCTTCCTGACACGTGCCGCTGCACTAAGAAGGACTTATTGTGAACCCCCGATTGTGCCGCTTTCCTGCCCCTGATCCTCCACTGCCTCTGCATCCTCACTGTTGACTTTATCATTGATCTCAATAAACACACGATCTGCATTTGGATTCTCATCACTGTCTTTGTATTCACCACAAACGTTACACTTCTTCATCTGTAGCTATTTGACTTTCATGGGCACTATAAATATACGCAGGCCTGATTATATATAATACAACTAAAAAATATTGTATTCTATATAATATAAATTACAATTAAGCACTAGCAAGATAGAAAAAATATTATACTGTGTAAATCAGTCATCAAAACTGCTATCAAGCTAGCTAACCACTGTAATTACTGTACCAAGTAATAGTAGTAGTAACTATTAGCTAGTATTTTGTCCAGCAAGTATTTGTGGCTATCAGGAGAATAAAAATCTGCGGTTTTGTATACAAGGTTGCACACCTCTTCATTGGTGCTGTAAAATCTGTTGTATTGTTCTTATTATAAGTTTCCAGTGAAGAAATCTAAAGGTGACGTCAAAAGACGAATTTGTGCTCTAGCTTTGTCTGGGTATTTTAGCACAGGCAAAAATTGGTCTAGTAAACAAATGTTGTTTTTGTTTTCCAGATGCGTTTATTAGTCAGCAAATAAATAACATACTGTATGTTTTTAATCACAGTGGTACTTAAACCAGCTACAGGTAAACACGTCAGATTAAGCTTCCTAAAACATCTGATCTAATTTTACAACCAAAATCAAACATTAATTTAAGACATGCCATTTTTGCCTGCAAAGTCAGGCCCAAAAACTGCACACTGTATTTCCCAGGTACTAAATTACCTTCAGCTCTTTCAAATGGAACTTTTCAGAGCTACAAATGTCTATATCAGATTTTCTATAGCCAACCTACAAGATCAGCAACTTCCTAATGACATCTTTGTTCAGGACAGCCTGCAGTAAGCAGCTCGCTTGTAATCCAAAGCCTACTTGAGCAGGTTGTCCTATAGACTGTATACACTCACCTAGACCACAGGCAATTATCTCAACTCCTCCTGATTAAATGAGGTCTCAGCACCATCTGTAGCACAGATCAACCGGTCCACTTCCAGTTAACAAATTCACATATAAGGCTTCATAAATACAGGCCAAGACAGTTTTCACCAGCAAGATTAGACAGATGCTAAAAGAACATCTCTGAGACCGGCTTTCTTCAAGGTTCAAAACATATTGACTACTAATCCATGCACGGGACTGAAAATGTCTGTGCTGACAAAAAATACTGGATTTGTGCATTTGTAAACAGAAGCCAACAAAGTCTTTGCTGCATAAGTTCCAATTTTTCTTGTGAAATCTCGTGCAGAAAGCATTTATCTCTGTAAACTTAGTCTAATACAGACAACACTATAAGGGATGTACCTTTTGTGTTTTCTTTTTTTTGTTGTTGTTGTTGTAATTTTCATTCACTTTGCCTCTTATCCTTACATCTAAACTGTGGCCCGCAAATAAATGATTCAAGAGTGCTTGCTCCTCTGATAAACAGCAATTGTCTTTGGCTCAATCTCCACCCAAATGTTACTGCAGTGTTTGTCTGTAAGCCAGATAATGACCTGCTGTAACGGGAAGCATGTTTGTGTTCAGGTTTATGTTCATGTATTAGTTTAGGTTCACTCACATGCTTCACTGTTTTGCACACACACACACACACACACTCACACGCTCATGTTCACAGTTTATTTGGTGTTTCAGTATAGCTCATAGTCACGGTTTGGTCTGGTTTAGGTAACTGGGTGAGTAGACACAGCTGAGGGTTATTAGGGACTAATTAGCTCACCTATTGAAGAAGTGCATGCTGACTAGTCTGTGCTGTTCATTATTGCTACCAACCAGGAGTGTTCGTAGTCTCCAGCCTACTGGAGTTCACGGGGATCCTGTATATCGTGTGTTGTGTGAATAAAGAACTCTGTTTTCACTCCGTCTGCGCCTGAGCGACTCCTCATTCGAGCCGGGATCTAAGCGTGCTGTAGCCGTACCGTGACACCTGCCTGCATGATCAGACATATTGTTTCTTGTTGTAAGCTCCACAGTTCAGCCACGATTGCATGCTTTCCAGTTTTTAAGAATATTTATGATTTAAAGCTAGATTAAAGCTTTTGCCCATTTCAGAATATACTGAAACAGAGCTAATAACAATATGCCAAATACACCATGCATTATAACTAAGGAAGTGGTATATTCTAGTGCTAAAAATAGAAAATAAGTTAATTAAATATTACTTTTTGCTATAATGTTCTTTAGCAATGATTTATTGGTTCGTTAGTTATGAGATCAGTATATATAATAAATTGGTATGTATTGGGCAGAAATAAAGTTTACAATTCCAGTTTAGTAGGTATAACTATATCTATATACTGTATATAGTTTCTCCTATTCTCTGCCTCAGACACTTGGTAAACAGTTAATGGGCATCTGTATGACAAAAAAACTAGAAACTATTGTATGATTTCTTTTCCATTTTCAGATTGTATTTATCACATACACACAGTGAAATGTTTTTATTGCACATATCCCAGCATATGAATTGAATGCTGGGGTCAGAGCGCAGGGTCAGCCAGAACAAACTGCACCCCTGGAGCAACTGAGGTTAAGGGCCTTGCTCAAGGACCCAATGATGGTAGCTTGCCTGGTGCAAGGCTTGAACCCCCGACCACTGAACCAGAGCCTTACCATTGAGCCACTACATCCCCATTTAAAGAGTCACTCTGATTGCATTTCCAGGAGATACATGTGGCATTTTTTGCTAACAAACTCCTCCAGCACTGCACTAAATTACGTTTTGCCTAATGAATCATGCCCACATAATAACCAGTCTTTATTTGTATTTTTACATTACTTGAAATTCTCAGAACAAAGTCTACACATGTTTTTAATGGACTTTCAATAATATACCCCCTTTGCCAATAACAACTGATATGGATTCCAGAACATCTGCGGTTTTCTGAAAGTCTGGCTGTTCAAGACACGCTTCCACACACCTGCCAAAAAACATGCCAGTAGGTAAACAGGGCTTTGCCAAATTGCCCCAGGTGTGAATATCTGGGCTGTGTGACTGCCTGGTATCCAATTCACGATATTTTATATCTGATGCCCAGTCCTGATCAACTATGTCCCTGCCAGCATAAAGTAGTTGCTGGAAATGAACGACTGATTCCATCCAGTAAATAGTACTTCTAGGAATTCATATTAGTAGCAGAAAACTTAGTATACATTACTGATTGATGCTTTATATGATCTTTTTAAGCTTGGCAGACCATTCCAGATTTGTCTCCAGGTTCTTAGACAACATTTCTTTTTGCCCATAATAACTGCATTTGATTATAACAAAAAGTTATTTTGTAATAAAAATTAATGTTTTTTTAAAAGTAATATTATAAAAAGTTTGCGTTGCATGATACAGTTCAAAGATTATATTTCCTGTTGTAATTAGGCTTTGAGAAAATTTCAGAGTTTAAAAGCAGTGTAAAAGTCAAAGTCACAATGCTCAAAAACACACTTTAGCTCTGGGGTTATTTTAATCTTTGCCATCTTGCAGACATGGAAATGACCATTGTTCCTCTCAGCGGTTAACTAGTGACATAAATATCCAGGCAATATGCCAAAATCTCTGGTGTCTCCAGCAAAACATAGCTAAGCAATGTTTTGCTCTACGTCCTTTTTAAAGGTCCTGGGAGACACCAACACCCTGAGGGAAAAAAGTAGTAAAAATAATGTGCTTTAATTAAGGCCTTCTCGGGTCCAGCCACTGGCTCAGGGGACTGTGGATTGTGGTTTGGTACTGAAAGTTGGCTCAGTTTAAACAAGCACTAAAGACCTTAAGGTTGTCTCGTCTCACAGTCTTTGAGACAAATTATCTCCAACTGAACCTTGAAATAAGGTTAGAGCAAAGATGGAAATCTAAAGGGGTTTAAGACACGTCACATCAGAGAGAGAAAACCTCCTCGTTGTGGATAAATTGACATTCAGCTGTATAGAATAGGGCTGTAGGGAGAAAGGTTTTGGTAAACTGTTGGATTTATAGTTTGTAGATGACAGAGACACATACACCTTATTTCGCTCTTCTGGTGAAAATGGCTGTAAAATATTGACCAGTTTGCAGTTTCCATAGTAAGTTTGAACATGGGGAGCTAGTAAAATTATTGAAATAAAATTAAACACATGGTCAAGTGGAAGATATGATGCAAATCATTCAGTGGGATTTACTTCAAATTCAAGTTCAGGTTCAAAGTTTATTCGTCACATGTACATCATTCATAGTACAACATACAGGGAAATGCTTTGACGACTGGCCGAAAGTTTGCTGTAAGTTGGGGTGAGGGAGAGAAAGAGATTGTAAAAGGGGGGTTGGTTGAATATAAATACTATTTACAATAAGTACAGTAATTACCAATTACAAATGTACATCTATATGCAATGTGTATATGACAATAATATAATATATACAGTGTACATATACATTCTGTGCAATTTTGTGCAGATGTGTATGCAAAACAAGTCCCAGGAGAAAAAGAGCAAGAAAGCAAAAAAGAAAATAAAGGAGAGTCCTGGAATAATTTTTTAAAAAACTATTTACTTTGTTTCTAACTGCCAGTTTGTGTGTAAGAAAGCGAGAGGAATACAGCTTAAAGTGTGGGTCCAAAATAGCACTGCACGAAAGTGTATCACCTATTTGCAGAGATGGCAAAAGTACACACATCCTTCATTGCAGTAGAAATACAGATACGCCTGTTTAAAACTGACTACACTTTTTTTTTTAATGGACTCTGACATGTACTTAAGTAAAAAGTAGCCATTACAACTACTGTACCTATTTCAAATTCAGATTTTATTTATCACATAAAGGTACATGCAGTGAAATGTTTTTATTCCACATATCCCAGATTACAAATTTGAAGCCTGGGGTCAGAGCACACGGTCAGAGCCAGAACATGTGGTGCCCCTGGAGCAACTGAGGTAAAGGGCCTTGCTCAAGAACCCAATGATGGTAGCTTGCATGATGCAAGGTTTGAACCCCCAACCCTCTGATCACTGATCCAGAGCCTTACCCTTCAGCCACCACCACCAGTATTTAAGTGTCATGCTGGTAACTGGATATTATTACTTTAACCCTTTCACTGTTTTAAAATATTATAGTCGTCCCCCAGAGTGAGTTTTATAAGGCGACCGATATAGTAGAACGATTCCACTAATTGTTTCCATGGTGACGCGTCATTCTAGTCACGTGACACACCGCATCCACAATAGCAGTGTATGACAGATGTATACGGCCATGAGTGAATAGGAATGTCTCTGTTCTCAGTCATGTTTACATCGCTGACTCCCTCTGTCTCTTATACCTTAGCTATTTATGTTGCTTTCTGCGTTGCTCGTTGTTAGCGTTATAAACTAGCATGATCAGTAAATAATATCGATCATGCCACCAAACAGATTACAGCTAAAGTAACACGACTGGTTGCAAAGTGTAACTAGTAGAAAGTACAGATATTTGTGTAAAAAGTTAAAAAGTTGTCAGAAAAATAAATAGTGAAGTAAAATACTTGTACCAGAAAAATCGACTTAAGTACAGTAACGAAGTATTTGTACTCTGTACTTCCCATCTCTTCCTATTTGCTATTTTTCTGGGAAACGTTGTTTAACTGCAACATCATTAAAACAGATGTATTGGATTATGTTGTGTTTATGACTAAATATACTTATCCCAAAATCCATATTATGCTAGGAAATAAGGCTCTAGATTATAGTTAAAGTGCTTATATGACAAGGCTAAGCTTCAACCATAGCCTCAGGTCAAGCTTTAATCCAGCCACAGGTGGTCTGTTTTTCTTCCCATCTGTAGGTTTCCAGAACCACACCTCTTTTTGTGAGCCTCAAACACCTCCTTTTTGTTGCTCTATTCCTTTTCCAATTCTCCTGGCTCCAAGCTACCCCCACCCCGATTTCAGTTTAAAATGTGCAATAGAGGTAGAGCCTGACACCTTTGAAGCTATAAAGATATACACACCACCACAGGAAGAGTTTCACTTCATGGAGAACACCTGCATGGTTCAGTTGGTTCAACCCCTTGGCAAACTATTGCAGGTTCAATATGTCTTTACATACATACAATGATATAATTCATTTGTTTACATCTCTCCCTTTCTTTCCCTTTCTTTCTCTGTGCCCTGATCAGTCCTCACAGGTAACATTCGGTTATTCTTTTTCTTCATTTTTTACTACTTTGTTTGGACTTGCTCAATGGCAGCTGCTGAACATACTCATCCTAAAAACATGGCCTACCTACTGATTATCATTAGTGCCAAAACAACGGTAGCATGAGCAGCATTTGTTTTTCTCTATGCAAGTGTCTCTTCAAATAAATCATTGCTTCATCGAATTCATTTCTGTCCAATAAATTATTGCTTTGCTGCCTTCAAAACCTATTCCAGTATTTAACAAATAAGACAAATAAAAAGAATGAACCCTCATATTCTAACCTTTTAATTTGGTCTCAAATATTGTATCATTTCTTATAAATATTGTATAAAATTTCGTCAATGATGTATCGTTCATGATGTCATGAAGTATCATGTATATGATCATATGCTGTATATGATAATATGATTATCATCATATAAAAGGTAAATGTAAGGTAGTGTTCCTCACAACGTTTTTATTAGGCCATGAGCCCATTTTGCGTTGTTAGTTCTGGACAGTTCCTTGACAACAGGAAAATATTGCCAAATGTTGTGACCGTACTGTTGCCGGGAATGCAAAAGGAAATGTTTGCAGAGGTAAACACTAAAAAACGATCATGGTTATACACTCAGGGCTCATTACAAAATCAGTATGATGTAAAAAAAAAAAAAAAAAAGATAAAAAAAAACAGTATTACTTATTATACTTGTTTGTGGTTTGGTATTAATACCATGTGGCACCGATATACTGTACAAAGATACAGTGTGTACACCTTCTCATACTTTCACAAAGAACAAAATTGTGCAATTTGACCTAACTTTGTTTTTAAACAGACATTTACATGACAGACTAACTGACGTGTTATCACTGTTATGTCCTACATGTCTTATAGGGCTAAATAAGAACATAAACCTGTCAGTAGTTTGATATGAACAGAACTGTAATCTTTTAAACCTTTATTGTTTCCCTGCATTTTGGACAGAGGTTCACGTCCAACACGCCACTTTTCAGACATAAAGAAATCTATGCAAACATTGGCTGGGTGATATGTCTGAACATGCCCAAGTAACCTTTCCATCCAAAACACTCTTTTCTCTTCGGGAGGCTTTCAGACTACGTACATTCGGTGCTTGACATACATTTAGAGAAAACCTAAATGGAGTAAGGCTTATCTCTCCTATACTCTCACTCTAACGATACTGAAACCAAAGCCAAAGAGAGCGAGACAGTTAAGGGACTGAACTCACTATGCACTCATTGTCCCAGCAAGGCCTGTAGTCGGTCTCCATACCAACCAGGTGGATCTGTCGGCTTTCGCAGGTAAGGCAGACACCTGCTGCATTATTGACTAGCCCTGCAAGCCCACAGTCACATGTAATCTGATCAAATAACAGCATCCCTCCTCCTGTCTTTTGTCTGCTGCATTCAGGCACATCAGGCTACGTAAAAAGCCTAAATTAGGCCTTAGTTTATTGCATATGTTCCCTTTTTTTTTTTTGTTTCAACCTGCCTAACAGATGTTCCCGATTTTCTCCCTTCCCTGCCCTTAGCAATGAGACATGTCATGGAGAGAGGAACATTTGAAAATTAACAAGTAGAAACCACAACAATACCATCATGTGAGCAGGATGGGCAACATGGAAAACAACATAGTCCTTTATGCACAAGTTACTGCTTGTCAGGACTTTTTCTTTCTGAAGCGAATAAAAGATTTTGTTAGGATTAACCCCTAACTGTCAAAGCACAAACAGCAGTGTGAAGGCTCTGACCATTTGTTTTTAAAAAGCAAGCCCTTCATGTGTGAGAAAAGAAACGAGCAGTGAAGAAGGGTGGGCATGGCGAACAATGAAAACTTTCACTACCACTTTAAGGACTCAATGAAAAGTGTCATGAATTACCCTGACACTAAACCCTGATCCTTGACCTCTAACTAACTAGCAGTCCAGTCCAGCCACTCCACTTGCTATGTTCTTACATGAATGAAGCACATTCATTTCACATTCACTTTTATCACACAATTATGTGCGGTTTAAAAATTTTTGAAAATGAAGCAAAAAGAAATTAAAGCTCAATTTGACATGGACTTAATAAACAAATTGTCTGGTGTCAGACAGTAATTTTACCAAATTATTCAGACATATGAAATCATTACAACAAAGGACAAGCAGTTCAGTGAGGTCAAATAGTCTCTCTGTGGAGTTGTGCAACTGCACCTCGTGTGCGCCCTCTGGTGTATAATAATAATAATTAAAAGAAGAAAAAGAAGAAGGAGAATAAACAAAACACCTCAAATCCACTAAACAAAAATGTCAGAGTTTGAAGGGTAAGTTCCAAGATTAAATTATTGAGAATACAATACTTTGTAATAAACAAGAATTTTCCCTTAACCTAATGCTTTTGTTCAGGCTTTACATTAGTTCTTTTTAAATAAAGACATCAGAAAGGTTTGTTAGTTCAGATAAAATATTTACTAGTAAAACGTGCTTTCTCTATACTGTTAACATGCTCTGGAAATTGTCCTTTAACAAGGAGAAGAAACTTAAAATCAATTAGACCTACAGATAATCAAATAACAATTAGACTGCTAATGTAACTGTCACACCCATGGACTAAATCCGGTTGGCCGCTAGATGGCAGCATCGTGAAACCCCTCAAAGCAGGCGTGAACTGCATGTCTGCATGTGTGTGCAGTTCCCACCTGTTTTCTGAACTAACCACACACACATGCAGCTCATTGCTTAATCACCACACAGAGGATAAAAACCCTTCTCGTTCTCCCCTCTGTGTGGGTTATTATGGAATAGTGTCGTGTGGGTCCTTCATGGCGCGGCGCAGTCGGTTTTGTGCCTTAGCTGAGTTTTGTTGTTATTAAAAAAGCTTTAATAAAGAAGCATGACTCTGCGTTTGTGTCCGGGCATCCTTACTGCCGCAACTTTACCGGCCGACCGTCACAGTAACACGCATTTGTATTTAAACACAGTCAGTATTGTGATTTTACTCCCTCATTGCAAGCAAAACAACTTCTATATTAAAACAACTTTTTCAATATGAATAGAGGGGCCTGAAAATGATAGGGAATTTTTTTGATCAGGTTAACAAATAAAGAATAGAATAGAATAGAATAGAACTGCAACAATTAAAAAAATAAATTTAGCATCTGAATTAAGAGCTTTACTACTTTAGTGATTTTCCCAGTTGAGCAAACCTAGGTTGTAGTGTAGTGTAGTGTAATGTAGTGTAGTGTATTGTAGTGTAGTTTAATGTAGCGTAGCATAGTGTATTGTAGTGTAGTTTAATGTAGCGTAGCATAGTGTAATGTAGTGTAGTGTATTGTAGTGTAATGTATTGTAGTTTAGTGTATTGTAGTTTAGTGTAGTGTAGATTAGTGTATTTTATTGTAGAATAGTGTAGCGGAGTGTGTTGTAGTGTAGCATAGTGTATTGTTGTGTAGTGTAGTTTATTGTATTGTAAGTTAGTCTAGTGTGGTTTAGTGTGATGTAGTGTACTGTATTGTAGTGTAGTGTATTGTAGTTTAGTGTATTGTAGTTTAGTGTAGT
>JAOUQX010000009.1:7674120-7702080 GCA_028566295.1 Liobagrus marginatus | reverse complement strand
ATATGCGGAATCAAAGAATTTCACTGTATGTTGTACTGTATGATGTGCATGTGACTAATAAACTCAACTTTACTTTATTTGTTTATGCTGAGCAGCAGCTGGAGCTGATTGTTTCGCATCAGCATCAACATCAGCATCAACTTATTGTTCGCTTTGAACATCAGCACTTTGCTGATATATTTCTGCAAATCAAATGTGCATTTCAAATGTTCTCCCAGGATACCAGCACAAATGCACATTTAAAGAAGGGCGATGAAGAAGATTGCAGTAAGAGGCTGATACACGTACCCATTGGAAGGAAGATCTACGAGTTCTACAATGCTCCATTTACCAAGTTTTGGTTTACTACAGTAAGCATTAATCCGCTGCCAATTTATGTCAATAGAAAATTTCAGTAAAAGGAAAAGTAAAGAAAAAAACAAATAAACAAGTACTGATATTGTTGTAATAGAAATGTCATATTAATATAATGTTGCTAATATTACATCCTTTTGTATCTCTGATGTTGTCGGATATTTTGGGCAGATCTCATACCTCGGGTATCTTATGCTGTACAATTACATTGTCCTAGTAAAGATGGAACGCTGGCCATCAATGCAAGAATGGTTGGTCATTTCCTATATATTGACACTCGGCCTAGAGAAAGTAAGACAGGTGAGGTTTAAATTCTCTTTAGTGTGTTTCCCTTAAGAATTTATGTGTAATGTACACACCGTTGAACTTGAAAAATAAACTTGAACTTGAACCTTTAGAAATGTGACCTTATGGATTCATACATTTTTCACATGTAATGGATGTTTTTTTCAAATGGATATGATTATTTTCACATGTAGATTATTCATGATGTCACATAATATCATGATGATGTCAAAGGATTAACTGAATGTTCAATTTCAGGGCATAACCTGGGGAAATGCACCTATGTGTGTATTTCTAGTGATCACATGATATGTACACAATTACTTTACCAGTGATAAATACAACAGAAGTCTTTTTTAGAAAGCTTGAAAATGTTATTTTAAGAGTCCTCAAGAAGCTATTATTTAGAGTGTAGTTGAAAAAACTTTTAATTAAGGGGGGGGAAATCACATGCTGCTGTATAAAGAGGGATGGATGAGAGGGTTAGTGCTGTTATTTATAGGGTTTCTTTTTGATTGATTACTTTACTTATATACTTATATTTAGGTAACACGGACAAATGAGTATTATGTGTACAAAATCAGATTAGAGCTGAATGGCTTCAGTTGGCTCTGGATAAATGCAAATGCTTTAAATGTTTAGGTAAAATAGAAATGGCTCTGCGACACAGAAAAGAGATAAAGTTTTAAAGCAGTTAAAAAAAATCAGTTTTCATTTTGCCTCTTAAATGTTGTTACTAAGAAAACTTTACCAAACTGCAGCATACAGGGCTAAACACTGTACTGCCTTTCGTCTCATGTTAAAACGTTGTAAAAGATCATTTAAGGAATGTAAATTAAGGGAATATAAAACATCAATGCTCTTGTTTGTGTTAGATTCTGATGTCAGAGCCTGGTAAGCTCAAGCAGAAGATTAAAGTGTGGTTAGAGGAGTACTGGAACATCACAGACCTGGTGGCCATCTCTACATTCCTGCTGGGTCTCCTCCTCCGACTACAACCTGAACCTTACATGGGCTATGGCCGGGTTATTTACTGTGTGGACATAATCTTCTGGTACATCCGTGTGCTGGATATTTTTGGGGTAAACAAGTACCTCGGACCCTATGTCATGATGATAGGGAAGATGGTAAGTAAGAGTAGATCGCACAAATTAAGAAACCAAAAATGTTTGTGTTGTTCTGGTTTTACAGATGTTTAAAGATAACTATTTTGCCTGGCCTCAACAAGTTATAACATGCTGAATATAGCTGTTTAATGTTTAATCTTTAAAATCATTCAAGAGGGTTAAAAGATGTTTTTTGAAATCATTAAAAATATAATTAAACATTATCGTTTCTGGGTTTTTTCCCAGATGATCGACATGTTGTACTTTGTGGTGATTATGTTGGTGGTCCTTATGAGCTTTGGGGTAGCACGGCAGGCCATCCTCCACCCAGACGAAGAGCCAACCTGGCGATTAGCCCGAAACATTTTCTACATGCCTTACTGGATGATCTATGGAGAGGTGTTTGCAGACTCAATAGACCGTAAGACTAGAATTGATAGTAAGATTCGTTTTCCAACCTCCAGGGTAGATATTCAGCCTTAGTGCTTTTCTCTATCTTACTGAGTTGGTCATTTGTACTATTATATTGGAGCATAGAGTAGTCATTACGAACTGATTGAATGTTATCTTGCTTCATTTGTAGAAAATATCTAGACAGGTTTATAATTTTCTATTTGAATGAGTGGAAATGAGTGTGTTCTGCTGTGTTCTGATTTGCATATTATGAGCTACTAATGTGTTGCTTAATAATGGTCACATCTGAATAGATCTTTTAGATATCAGACATGTATCATGCGTTTCCACCATCCATCTCGTTTCAGTTACAAAAGTTTCAGCATAAAAATATTAGATATTTGTCCTTTATTAGAATAAAGATATGTTTGGAGCATCATAGGTGCTTTTCACACCAGTCATATTTGCTTCAATCTGAATCTGATCGCTATTGTTCTCAGTGCCCTGCACTGTTGAATAACTTACTTCCATCAATCTCAGGTGCATTGGCAATCATCTTACATCATCACAAATGTGCACAGGAACACAGCATGACCTACAATAGCTGTATTTCTGTCTCCTGCCAAGTTCCAGATCAAGTTTAAGTTCCCCTGCCACTCTTCTTACATGTATTTTGTAGAAAATAATGATGATGTCATCAATAAAACATGTGTGAAGGTTAATTCCTGAGAAAGTGCAGACGGACTGTGAGTTGTGCTCAAAACTTATGGGAATTGCAGCACAGTTTCAGTGCAATCAAACACATATCACCTCCTACAGGACGTTTCAGGCTCGGCACTGCGGTGCACTTCCCAGTCCACATGACTACTCTCACATGATCAATTTTGCTTGTGAACTGTGCTCTGTTCAGACTAAACTGCCAGTGTGAAAACGTTTCTAACAGTGCAACAGTAAAGATACAGAAGCCCAATATACAATATATCCCATGTTTCTTTTCTCGTGTATTTTCCTTCATTTTGATGGAACTGAAAGTAAATGTTTGCTTGATCCTCTCGCCCATGCCCTTCTTTATCTCGCTAAATCTCCGACTCTGGAATGCACTGCAGTTTATGCCATGGAAATAAACCGTATGTATATTTTACATCTTACACTCAATTTATAATGTTGTTTCAAAATGGACTTGAGTCAGTTCTATTATTCTGGACTGAGATTTGAAGTCTGCCCTCAGCACCCTGTGGAGACAATATGTATGATGAGGATGGAAAGAAACTTCCCCCCTGCATTCCTGGTGCCTGGCTCACTCCAGCCATCATGGCCTGCTATTTGCTAGTGGCTAACATTCTTCTTGTCAACTTGCTTATTGCTGTCTTCAAGTAAGTGTATAAATCATTCGAGATGATATGTATATTTCCTGTATATGACAGAGCCAACGTTATGACTAAATGAAATGTAACTTTGCTGATCTACTCCAGAATAAAAGTATGGTTGTCCAAAGTGGAGAGAATTCAAAATCATCTACTATCAGAATCAGAATTCGCTTTATTGCCCAACTATTCCTAAGCATACACAGAATTAGTTTCTGGTTTAAGCAAAGCAACAGTGCACATTTACACATACAGGCATTGCGCAGCAGTGCTGAGCTGAACGAGACATAGACTAAGACAAGCATGATTACAGCTAACACATGACAGACAACAGTGTGACGTTTTTATGAAGCGCACAGAACGGCGTATCTTTTTATTCCTAACAGTAACACATTCTTTGAGGTCAAGTCCATCTCAAATCAGGTGTGGAAGTTCCAGCGGTATCAACTGATCATGACTTTCCATGACAGACCAGTACTTCCTCCTCCTCTCATCATCTTCAGCCACATTTACATCCTCATCAGACGAATTTGCTGCCAGTGTGTCAAGAAAAAAGAGGGCGAGCTGGACGAAAAGGACAAAGGACTGAGTGAGTTTACATAAGTGAATCCTATCTTATACTTGTGACAAGAAAGACTTTTGTGCTTTCAAACAAATTTTGGCCCAATAAAGTCAGTGATCAGTCTTACTAAACAAGGTCATTACAGAGCATACAACTTTACTTTCGATCGCTAGCCAGCCATCCATCCATCCATTTTCTACCATTTATCCTGTTTACGGTCGTGGGGGCGCTGGAGTCTATCCCAGCTAACTTAGGGCGTGAGGCGTGGTACACCCTGTACAATTGCCAGTTAATTTCAACGCTAACACTTAGAGAAACCATTCACACACACATTCACTCCTATGGACAATTTAGAGTAGCCGATTCACCTATGCCCAATCACATGTGTTTAGAGGCGGGAGGAAACCGGAGTACCCAGGGAAAACCCGCTCAAGCACAGGGAGAACATACAAAATTCACACAGAAAGACCTTGTGTGGGAATTTAACCCATGTTCCCATGACCTTCTTTCTGTGAGGCAGGCGTTCTAACCACTTTGCTGCCACTTTAGATCACTACTCTAACTTTATTTGCTACATTTAAAGGCTCCCGGAGCTTCTACTTTGGAAGAATTATTATTATGATGATGATGATTATTATTATTATTATACAATTATAAATGACACTAACATTTGCATTGATCTCCTTTTTCATGAAAGAGCTTATTCTGAACTCTGAGGAGCTGAAATGCCTGTATGAATTTGAGGAAGAGTGTGTGGAAGAGTACTTCAGAGAGAAAGAAGATGAGCAGAAGTCCTCAAATGATGAAAGGATCAGGGTGACGTCTGAAAGGTATTTAAATCTGTAAAGCATTTCAATAAGCCAAGAGGAATTGCACAAAAAATTGATAAAACAATTGTGTAAAAAGGACTTAAAACTATTTCACCAAACACGAGAGGCTTTGTCTGATCTAGCAAATATAAAGGTTTAGATAATAGATATTTATCATTAAAATGTACTGTTTAAACAATTTTATTTCATGACAGAGTGGAAAACATGTTCATGCACCTGGAAGAATTCAATGAGAGAGAAAACAATATAAAAGCCTCATTGCAGACCGTGGATCTGAGGCTGGCCCAGTTGGAGGTCATCTACTCTTGCATGATTACGGCCTTGGAGAAATTGGCAGGAGTTGACCATAGTGAAGGAAAGATAGCACATTCTCAGACTTCCTCTGTTAGTGGCGTCACGTCTCTCCTCCGGACAGGCAGTGTTAACAGCAATGATGGATACGGTCTTCATTACTACTCTATGGATGACTGTCCAGGTACCGGGGAAAAGGACAGGGGAATGGAAAATGTAAAGAAGATATCGAACACCACAGCTCTTAACCCTAATGATTATACTTTGAATTTTGAGGTGGATGTTCCAGTAGTAGGGAACTGTGCAAACGCATGTGGAAACACTTGGAGCCCATCATGTAAGAAATCCGATGTCGTTATAGCTCAGGGTGAAGAAGACAAAATAGCACCTGATATTTCACCATCTTTCGTTCAAAGGTCTCGAAGCACCAGCATGTTCAGTTCAACTGCCAAAGAAGGTGTAATGGACAGTGGCAAATATTCTCTTGTAAGAGAGCTTGTCAGCTCTTCAACTACACGGCGATGGAGTGCTGGCTCGGCCTATAAAGTGCAACCTAATCTCTATCTAACTCCAAACATTCACATTATCAAACCCACAGAGACAAGTAAAGCACCTACATCTGAGGGTCAGTTGAGCTCGAGAGGTCCAAACATTCTCACAGAGATGAAAAGTCAAGTAGAAGAAGAAAGCTGTATAGAAAGCAGTGATATCAAAGAGGACAGACAAGAGAATGGCTCAACACAAAGTCCAAATATGGAGAGTAATACAGAAGAAAAATACAGAGACCCAACAGATATGGATCAAATGTGGAGAAATTCACTTAAGGATGAAAATTTGAACATGCATGAAGATATCCCTGATTCTTGTCATCTTCTGGTGCCTGAAGAGAGGGTATTTTTACCTGGAAGATCCAAGAGCTGGAACACAAAGTGTCACAAAGTTTTAAGGGAAAGTGCAGACAAGCCCCGAGAATACAGCAGTAAGAATAGCCTTTTACATGGAAGTTCCCTTAAGATGTCTGGAGAAAAATATAGGAAAGGGTTAGGAATAAAGAAAAACGATCGGTGTGAGGTTGCGGATGAGATGGCCAATTAGTATTTAAGATGATGTGTGTAACACAATATTAAGTGTTAGTACTCTGATTAGAGATATCTTGGGAGACTGGGTGTTAACCATGTCACCATGGATGAGTTGCCATTTCATCATATAGTTCAAGAACTTTGTACATCAGTAACTTTTAGGATATAAAACATTTTCCGTCAGATATACTTTTTAGTTAAAAGATATATTTGGTGATTTGAAGATAGTTCTAAATGTTTGACTATGCGATTAATAACTATTGATGTGCAGTTCTGTATATTGTGTGTGTATATCTGCATAACATTTAAGCAAATTAGACTTTATTCAAGTAAAAGTTAATATGCTCTTGCTTAAATGTTATTTTAATGTCTCATTTATTGACATGCATAATCTTCATTGCTAAGGTGTGATAAAGAAAAGCCATTGTGACTTTACATATAAAGTCATAAAACTACATAATACAAATATATTTGTACAATATATTCGTGGAAATGGGGAGAGATTTTATAACAGCTGATTTCCAAAAGCACAATATCACCCCCTCATGCTTAGTATGTGCAATACAGGCACAGAGTTCTAGCCGCATGGTAAATTAGGTGCTGTAACAAACACAAACGCGGACCATATGGATATGCAGTTTTACTTTGGTTATAAAGAAAAGGTACAAAAAAACTTTCACAATTAATAATACTCACATTACAACTTGGACATTACATGCTCTTATTTTAAACAATCATTTGCCCATCAGAGCAGCAGGATGTTTAAATGCTGTTTTTTGTTTCCATTCTCAACCGAGATGGAATAACCCTGACCAATCACAAAACTATAAAAGTCAAAATATAGCTGCAAGCAGCAATTATCAGGGTCAAGTCAAATTTAATCTTTGTAGTAATAAAGGATTTACCCCAAAAACCCATAATTAAGATTTAATTCGGTTAGCGACCAGGAGGTGGCAATAAAGGGATATTAGAAGTGAAAAGAAATGACGAAGAATAAACAGCTTTATCCGAAATCCTGTATTAGTGTACTACATAGGCTGCCTCAGGTGGTGTATACTTTGCATATATCCTATGTGGTGCAGTTGGACAAGTAATCGAGTACTATTTGAGATTGATCCAGCGCAACACTGGGACATTCAACATTTATACAGAATTAATACTTTCAGAAGTAATGAAGGTAAGGGAATTTATTTCTGCGCGTTTAAAAATAAAACTATTAGCATGTGACGTATGGACTAAACTAAAGCTCTATAACTTAAATACACGTTTAAACTTTTTTTTTTAATTATCCTACCGACTTCCTGGCTATTTGTTAACGTTTATAGCACGTTGTACACAAAATGCATACTTGGTTTATACACTGAAACGCTGCTGTGTTTACCTTTAGTGCTGGATTAAGTTGCCGTGGTGATGCTGCGACGGCATAGTGGAGTTTAATAGGGACGTGGTTTTATTTAAATATTTGTAATCTTTTATATTAAATAACTTTTGACTCGTTGGTCCTCAAACCAAAAACCTCAAGTTGGTATGGTATCATAACATATTGTGTTCTCTTGGCATGCCAAATTTCATAACTTTTTGCTTGGAAGAAATTGTACTTCACATTGGAACACATTGAAGAGGAAAAACATATGACGCAACTTTGCAAACGAAAACAATAGGGGTCTCGCCCCTAAGGGGTTTGACCCCTAATTATAAACTACAACGGCAGCTGCAGAGATGTATGGACTACAGTATAATGAAACTTATCACAAGGCCCCGTTTCATATTAATGATGGAACAGTTAAATAAACATTAGCTACATTTTATTGTATTTGATGAGAATTGCTAAAGCAGTTACTACTGCAGTTTCTTAGTAAAACACTGACTTGTGAAAATTTTCAAGGCCTCAACTATTAGGCTGAAAAGAGGAAACAAAAATCTGAGCAAGAGCTTTTTATTGCTGACTCAAACAGTCAGACTATTTCAAAACTTTCTTTCTTTTAAAACACGAGTGCAACTGAAACAGTGATTATTTACTTCTATTGGCAGTCAGTCTTCAAATGTACTACATGAGCATTGGCACAAGTGAAAAATGCTACTTGCACTGCAACTGGGTACAAAATACATAGATACTGACAAAGACACTCAAACACAAACAAACAACACAGAACACAACACATATCTGTCTATTTGATACTTTCCTTTAAAGAGTTGCTAGTAATAGATATCAGGTTATTATGTGTGTAAACCTTTGGGCTTTTATCAAACAGCAATAAGAATATCTGATATTTTGTTAATAAACATAGCAGCAAGAATGCCAACATGTAAAATTAATACAGTAGTACATTATACATACAACAATAAACGCATGCATTAGTGGCTTTTCTTTACATTCATATACAAACATTAAACCATTCCTCAGGAGTCAATCTCAAACATGCAACCTTTTGCCAGACACACAAGGTGTTTAAGATTAAGTAGAGAGATATGTAAATATTCTTACCATGTACGAACAAAGTCCAGCACAGTTTAGCGATTTCCCTGCTTTCAAAAACTTGTTCATGAACTTCAATTAAATGTCTCGCGACAGAAAATCAATGATCTGTGTTGCAATGTCAAAAAGACAGGACCACAGTGTGAACCCTGGCCATACATGTGTGCTATACAAGTCGTGTCTGTTTTGGCTGGCTGCTGCTTTACAAACACGGACAGACTGTGTACTTGTACTTTTACCCATCATGCTCTTCAGCAGTCATGTTCTATATTTGAGGCTCCCCATTGTGGGGGTGCAGGGACGCAGTCAGTGATATACATAGTTATGTGCCTCGGCTACAAACCCAGAGACATTTTTCAATATAAATTCCACCTCTATTTAAATCTTTCAAATGTGCCATTTAAGTATCCACAATTTGCTAGTCATACTATAAAATTAGAAGATAATTATATCTGCCCAGATACAATGTGTAATAGCAGTAGAACACTTATGGTTTGCTTATAAAAGCTTTATAAAATATGAATAAAGGCTCTATAAAAGAAATTATTCAAGCTTTGATATTATAAAAAGACGGTCAAACTCAAAGATGTGCCAGGATTATCACAAAAAAGCCAAAAGAAACAATAAGATATTTCTGAAACAAGGTAATTCGAACTCCTTCAGCATCCTTTTGTGCCAGACAGGTGGTCTGTCTGATCAGGAGCCTCCCTGTTCATTAAGAACATGAGTGAGTGCACACCTCTCAATAGAGTCTCACATGACATTCCATTGCAGCTGATTCTGCAGCTAGAGGTCAAGTCCATAGATGGAGTCCACTCACGGAAGTCCATTACAGGAGTGTGCACCTGAATAAACTGTGCTTTTTGGAACGTTTCTCTGTGATCTTAATCGGTGCCCCTCCTTCTGAATTGCTGCCATCATTCTAGGACGGGTTTACAACACAAAAGACAATAATAAGCCAGCACATTTGCGTAGCTTTATGTATGTGATGCTTAATGCTACCACAGAGTAGTTCAAAACTTGACTTACCAGTTTCCTGTTGAGTCTGGCCATAATGTCCCTTGCTAAAGTGAAAAAGGCTTCTTCCACATTTATGCTGGTTTTTGCGCTGGTTTCTAAAAACTTGATTCCGTAATCTATTGCCAACTAGAAAACAGCACAAAGAATAATACAATGAGCTTTTATAATTCGATCTATTTTGAAAAAAGGTTAAAGCACACAAATTAAAGAACAAATTCATTCATTCATTATCTAATGCTTATCCTGGTCAGGGTCGCGGGGGTGTTGGAGTCTATCCCAGCTAACTGAGGGCGTGAGGCGGGGGTACACCCTGGACCGTTGCCAGCTAATCGCAAGGTTAACAATTAGAGACAGACAACCATTCACACACACATTCACTCCTATAGACAATCTAAAGTAGCCAATTCATCTATGCCCAATCGCATGTGTTTGGAGGCTGGAGAAAACCGGTGTCCCCGGGAGGAAACCCACGCAAACACAAGGAAGAACATGCAAACTCGTCACAGAAAAACTCTGCGTGGGAATCGAACCCATGAGCTTCTTGCTGCGAGGCAGGACTGCTAACCCCTCTGCCACCGTGCCGTTCAAAGAAGAAATTGTTTTCATTTTTTCGGCATTTCGCTGATCCTAATAGGCATTCAAAAATCTGAAACGCACAGCTACCAGAAATCCAGTAAAAGCAACTTTTAAAATCCCGAAAGAATTTTTTTTTAGTCGTGTGTGCCAAATGCTTCAGACTTTCAAACAATTGCTCAAGGATTGAGACTACCATGGGCTAATCACAGTCAATTATTTAGATGTGTAATGCATACATTTATTTTAATGGAGATAGTAAATGATATGAAATAGGTAGTGATTTCTAGGAACAGGCAAACAAACAAAAGGCCCAGATACATAAAAACCTGCCTTTCAAAAGATATGGCCCTGGAAAATACATAACACCATTATAATATAAAACATAAGTTATAATGATTTAACTTGGTTGTTATTAGAATAGAGCCAGTATCAGATCATGCTTCAGCCAATAATCTGAGCCCTGATATTGGAATCATAGAAAATATATAAATAAATAAGTGCATAATAAGACGCTCATTTACATCACAAATTCATGCAACTCTATGTCCATGTTATATATTTATTATGACGTATATTTATTACAATAACCAAGAATAAAGTAATGACAAGTTTGTAAAGCTGTACCTTCTCTCCTCTCTCCTTAGACACCTGTCTCTTGTCGTTCATGTCACATTTATTTCCGAGGATCATTCGCTCTACGTCTGATGATGCATGCTAGAGACAGCATGTAGCACAACTCGTTCAATTCACTGACCGTGAAAACATTATGAGACAATAACGTGTATTGTACTACACAAACACTCACCTCTTCAATGTTGCGAATCCAGTTTTTAATGTTGTCAAAGGACTTATCACTAGTGATATCATACACTAACATAATGCCCTGGGAGAGAGGGATGAGAGGTGGAGGGAGGGAAAGAGGGAACAGATTGACATCTCATGTTTATTGACAAGTATTTTAACAATGTTATGGAAATTAGGCCATGGGCTCACCATGGCTCCTCTGTAGTATGCCGTAGTGATGGTCCTAAACCTCTCCTGCCCTGCTGTGTCCCTATGGCCAGAACAGAGCACATGAGTTACAAATCACCACATCATGGACATGCCATAGAGGTCATCATTAACTTCTTTAGTTATGCATGACTTGAATTTTCTCAGTTGGTTTTGAGAGGCCCACCCTTCCCAACCATTTCCAATCTACACATCCTGTAAACAGAGCAGGCACACTTTTCACTGCACTATTGTGTGCATATCCTTCACATTAGTCACTGGATGTCTGGGCCAAACTAATAAGCACCGTGACCCCCAACAGGAAGACCAGCCTGTTTCCTGACAACATTACTCTTGAACTTAAAAATTTACTGGAGGGTTAGGACACCATTAGAAAATTTGAGCTAATAATTAGTTGTCATACACATAGTCATTCATACACACAAATTAATTCTGATTAACTGATGAGTGGTGCATTTTGTTGACTGATGGTAGTTTCATCATATAATTTAACCAGAGTGTTAAACAATAAGATACATTTCCCCATTTATTTACATTTCCCATCTTATAAACAAAAGATGTTTTAATGTAACGATGTAGATTGTTTTTATGGGCAAATATCACCCGGCTGTATCTGTAACTACTGTCGAAGCTGATATCATAGACCATTAATCAACAGTTTAGGATTAATCAGAACATACGCTGTAGAAGAAACAGTTACATGACCCCCAGCATCTACTTGGAAGTGGACTTCAACGCCAGAGACTAATCACCACACAGGTACTTTATTACTGAACATGGGGTAACAACTGTTTACTTTTACTTAAAACAGGCCATCTGACTGTTATTGCAAATGGCCTAATTAGCCTATTTGAATTAAAAATCTTTAAGTTTGTTTTCAGGCATGATCCTGTGGACTTTTTTCATTCAGTGACTTCGGTGGATTGCTCCAAACAGCTCATTGCATTGTGGTCCGTGTTCTTTCCTGTCAAAACCCATTCTATGGAGGTGTACGTTTAACCTTCCTCATTCTGAAGCTTGTGGTCAGCCGAGTGTACAAATGGCATCAGCAGAGTTGGAGCTTAATGCAAATGGTTACTGTACCCGAACTACATATGAAGCCCAGAAATTAATAAATAAACAAATAAAAGCAAACTCTTTGGAAGACAGTACTTACCATATTTGGAGTTTGATTTTCTTTCCATTTAATTCTATAGTCCTGATTTTGAAGTCAATTCCTAAAATAAATATTAAAGAAACAATCAGACTGCATACTGGAACACTATAGTCTTTATGTTCAACATACATTATATTCTGTGCCCAACTACGTTTGCTTTTACGGTCATCTTTAAATATTTATGTGTGACCTTAACAAATAAATGCAACACCATCTGAAGAGAACAGAAACTGTCTAATGGACTCGCAAGGAAGCTTCATGGAATGTCTTATCTACAGGATGAGTATCAGCACCAATGCAATGTTGCTCAGAGCAACTGAAGGGCAACTCTATTTTCCACTTCCTGTCCCTTTTTTGTAGTTGAACAAACAAAACCTACAATCTTTTTAATGCAGGTGTTTTCTGCATATAAAAACAACTCACGTTTTCAGTATGGGAATGAAGCTGATTTTCATAAACAGTTTAAGCAGGAGGCAAGGCTATTTCCTGAGGTGTAAGTACTTATTACACTTTTTTTTACACTTGTTTGAGGAGTGGGAAAGTTCAGCATGTTCAGATGCAAGTCTATAATCAAAATGAGTATAATTGAGTCTGTTGTTGAACAGCTTTCTTAACAGTTTCTACAAACTTCATGTTGCAGAAGAGTGGTTCCTAGGCCAGGTTTAAACCACAGTTTCCTGAATACATCAGACGTGAAACCCCGACCCTGCTTAAATCACTTGCAGCTCTCGGCTAAATTGAGCATCACAGGTGACAGACTTAAATAGATCCCTCTGAACAGTTACTCATATAAGTGTCACAAAAGTTCCTTTTAAAAAAGCTCATTTGTGTATTTAACTTTTAGTTATTTATTTAATTTTAAATTACAAAATTTGTACGCCAAGACACTTGACTTAAAATTGCCAAAGGGTTATGTGATCGCATGAACAAACAAAATATATGAAGTTAAGTGAGAACAAAACCCTGACATAAAAGTAGCTTGATGGGTAATGCGCTATCTGGATGTCCTTTTAATCTTTTAATTAAAAATAGTAATGATAAAGAGGAGTTGTGCCATCTAAAGCAAATAACTGGTAACCAGATGCATCCAGGTGTGTACACTTCTTGGTTCAATTCAAACTTCTGCCTGTTTGAAAATCTTCTATATTATAATATAATATATTATATTATAAATAAATATGCTACAGCTGGGCTTTGACTACACTGAGCAAGATAAGCAAAGTATAAACAGACTAAGTGAGTTAGAGGAAACTCACTGGTGGAGCGCTCCTGTGCTCTGGAGGGAGTTATCAGGGAAGCCTGCAATGTGGCCATAGCTGGGGTCAACCACCTCCTGGCACATGGAAGTAGCTGCCCATCTCGCCTGTGCCTACTGCATTGTCTTACAATGAAGGCGTGAACAAGCTGAATGTCACAAGGCCCAGAGGTGGCTTTAAACAGTGTGGTCTGTGTTCAGGGACAGGCCTGATTCTGTGGGACAGAAGTCCTTTCCCAGCACAACAGGCCTTGGAATGACCAATGCATTACCATGAAATGTGCAGTCTATTGTTGTTAATCTGACCTATGAACATAATATATGGTATTGTGCGTAGTCTTAACACAAAAAAAAAAATGAAAACATAGTTCATCTTAAAAAAGGATGAATGTCAAATGTTACGTTAAAAAAAAAGAGAAAACACTTACAATACGATGGTGGAACGTACAAAATATCTGTCATTTGTACACAGGCCAATAACAGGATGAACAAAGACAAATTTTTAAAAATCTTTTTTTTGTCTTTTTTAAATGATTTTAGCAGCAAAGTAATGAGATTCTTTGCACAAACAAAATTCAGGAAAATACTGGGTAAGCAGTATATCATAAATCAGAGGAAGTCAGCCATTACTGACATGACAATCAAATGGAAAACCCACACGCAGTACTAATTTAAGGTCAATGCGAATAAATGAAACTGAAAGTGCCACAAGTCTAAGATCATGTAGTACCAATCAGGTGTTAAACTGAGTACTGTACAAGGTTTAGGTTCGAATGCTTGACGCTGCCCTGTCTAGACACTGAACACTGGTACAGATGCATTAAAATGTTGGTACCATTCTGAAATACTTGTACTCAATACCAAGTGATCATTTAAATGTCTGCTGACCTTAGACAGAATTACAACAATCAGTCTGGCAGGTAAATAACAACCTGCATCTGATTTCTATGTTAAAAAACGTTCCACACAACTGATGCCAAAAGAACAAAAGGATATCCTTTTATGGCGGGTTCATCGTTTGCACATGTACATCACTTGGATTCCTTCAATGAATTTCCAGTTTACATTCCTTGCTCAAGATGTCTCGAAGAAGAGCATGCCTGATTTTTTTTTTAAAACCGAACTGAACATAAAGGCCTGCCGCGCTTCAATAATCAAGCTTCCCGCTTCCCCATATGCTCAAATGATTTTCAGTAAAGAATAAACGTTATAATGCAACAAATCTCGCGCATGTGTTGAATTGAACAGAGAAACGCCCTAAGTGATCAACTAAACGAGTCCCATCGTGCACCTCCCACCCCTTTACGACCCGGCGAACTGACCGATTGTAGAGATGAAGGTGGTGTTGAACGCGTCCTCGCTGAAGCGGAACAGAAGGCACGTCTTTCCAACTCCACTGTCTCCGATGAGCAAGAGCTTGAAAAGGTAATCGTAGGTTTTAGCCATTTGCCACGCCGGAGCTACTATTGTGAACGTCTGATCACAGTGTGCGTCTTGGCCATACCACTGACACTAATTCATACAGGACAGGATGAGAGGGCGGGGCTTCGTCACCTGACGTCAATGGCCTTCTATGGCGCGCGAATAGTTGCTGGTGAAACTTAAGAGTCGGATCTGACTCTGACTCCAAGTGGGGACGATTATAAATTATACAAACTATATCGATTATTAAATAATTTTTTACTTTGTAGGGATGTACCCAGCAACCACAAAACATTTCCTGGTAATTTGGTTCCGCTTTCGATATTTACATCGTTTCAATAGTGTAACGTTACTATTTAGAATATGTCTAAAACCTTTTTGTCATATTGAAAAGGACCGTTTGCCAAATGTTTGGATACTATGTTGTAACTTCAATCTGGAAAAGCATTTGGGAACTAAAAAATCTTGTAAAATAAAGGTTTTTACAAATATCAGCACCGGAAATCAGACTCAATATCATATCAGAATCAGTATATACTGAATATATACAGAATATCAGCATAGCTGTGATTTAGCTGTAGCCATGAAACTGCCTGACATGATACCTGCTTTTATACAACAGCCCCATAAACAAGAAATTAATACTGATAACGGACATGTCAAACATAATATGGCCAAATGCTTTTTTTTTTTTTTATTATTTCTATGGTCAATTTTTTCCCTCTCTGTCAAATAATTCCTGAGCACCTGGATACAGCAAAACATATGATTGCTAGACATGGAATTGTCTCTCTTCAACACAGACAATCGGAGTGGCACAATGATACAGTGGAAATCTCAGTTCTGTTTTAATGAATATTAGCAACTGGAATGATTTTTTTGTTGATTGTCACAACATATTTTGTATGATATGGATTAACACATGAATTGTGTCAACGTTTTCTTTAAAATGTCAGTTTTAAAGACATTAAATAGTTTCCACTGACAGGCCAACCAAAACGTTTTTCACTTGACTCAAGTGTACAGGTATGTGGCCAGTTGACCTTTTTAAGTTATGATTTTAATGTTTTGTTGAGCATTTCATCTGTAGCTGTTAGCTAGTCCTATCCTACCGACATTAACAGCAAACTAAGAAAACCTTAACAATTGAATGTGCTGTTTTTTTCTAACCTCTATCGTAAAGTTTGTACATGGAGCCGATTCAGTTTCATGTTTAATCGGAGAATCAAAGAATCGACTCTCTTTGGAATCGACACCGCTTCCCACGTTCCTTTTCAAAACAAAAACGTTCTGCAATTCCTGTTACAGTAAAGTAATCAGAAATACTATTTACAATATAATTTTATTAGATTGTGTACGTTTTGTTAGTTTATTGAAGTATCTGGTGTAAAACATGACATTTTAAATGTAACCTACAACGATTTATGCAGAATATTTCTGTTACATAATTTTAAATATGTAAGTCATATAGCCTGAAGTGTAAAATAATGCATGAATGCAATAAATACGCATTTATTTAAATATGAAGAAATACGGAGATGTGTATACTTATAAATAAGCAACATTTCACCTTTATCTTCGAACTGTCAGAAATAATTCTAAAGCTATTTGCTTTTTTACAATCATGTATAATTGTATGTTTTTATCTTTGCTTTAATGCCAAATTTGTTTTCACGTGGGACTGCCGTGTACAAGGAAGTAAGTAAGTAAGTAAGTGCGCTGAGGTTGCCAGTTGTTAGGAAAACTACACCATAAAATATATACGATATATTATAAATATAAGCATACATTTCCCCCTGGGCCTCGTCATATACGTGAACAAACCCGCTTTATGTTCAAATTCACAAAAACAACTGTAGAAAATGAGTATTCTTGACTATTAATTTTGGTTGAAATAGGTCAACATGCTCAGGAGTGACAAGTAAACTCAGCTAGCCTAGTGACTGAAAACCATTACCTGAAAACCTTCGCTTCGGAGGAACCAAAGTTACGGGGATGCACAGGTATTGGCGTGCTAACTTTTCTCCGGCTGGGTGTACCTTTTTCCAGTATTTACGTGCAAAACTTTTACAGGGATTGGGTGTACCTTTTTCAAGTAATCATCAGGTTGGTTGTTTTGTTGTAGCCATACAGTATATGTTTACAATTAACGTTGTTATTTTTAGTTTAGACTAGTTCCACACTAAACGTAGCCTTCGTGTTTACTTTTGATTTCTATAGCAGTCGGTTTAGGCAGGAAACCATTTGAGCCTACTTTATTAGCGCCCCCTGCCGGTAACTGATATATAGTGAAATCTATTATACAGCTTCAAGACAGCCCATAAATGCAGAACATATCCTCGTTGCTAAGATTATTCCCTCAACAAACATCCTTATGATCAAAAAAATTCTCAAGGATTCATTAGCAAAAATGTATTAATCATGCCTGCCTCTTGTGGGAATCTGTCTGTCCATGGTGTTTCTCGCCTTGTGCCCCAAGTCCTCTGGAATAGGCTTCAGGTTCATTGTAGCCAAGCAGTACAGTAAATAGATGGATGGACAAGCCACTTCAGAAGCCAGGGTTACATCTGGACAGACACATCCCTCACTTGAAGTCCCATTTGTAAAACCAACCTCTTACTAAAACCATGATGCACACATCAGTGGTTGTTGAAAACCCTGTTGTAATTCAAATCACAGTTTAACACAATAATAAATAATAAATACACAATAATAAACAGATTCAAGTGTGCTGCTTAACAAAAAAAACACGTTAAAGCTTTTTTGTTAGGAGTGCTTGTTCAATGGATGGAGTCGTCGGGGGTCTGGGCGGAAAGTTTCTTGATCACGAGAGTGTGTAACAAACATAACACCGCTGTAGATTATTTTGTATCAACAGATCACGTCCAAATAATTTCTCACTTATTAAGATATTCCAAGAAACATACCGATGAGATAGTACGTAACTTCAGATTGGATGGCTATTGTCCATTATGTAGATGTGATTAGTCATTGCGGCATGCCGAGGCATGCCCGGTCCATTGAATACAATTGAAAGGCTTGCTCGTGGGGTTTTATGAAAAGTGTTTGGCAACCACTGATCTGCTACGCTACAGAAATCAAACACCGAGCGGTGTACGTCGAAGGACGTGAAGCGCTTGCTCCAGAAAATGCCTGTAAGTATTCACGTTTTTGTTACACGTAAACATGGTAATGACCGCTATATCAACAAAATTTCAATATATTAAACGAGCCCACTCTAATGATTTGGTGTTTATTAAACTTTTGCTGTGGCGTCCTTTAAAAACTGTTTGTGGGCCTGCTGCTCTTCTTTTACCTCATGCACCATACGGATAGATTTTTTTGATTATTTGGTCCCATGTAAAAACTCTTAACTTTCATCTTGTCTATCATCCCCATCAGTACTTCCGGCATCGTGTGTAAAAATGTGAACTTGAATAACGTAAGCAATATGTATGCTTTTTTCCCCATTTAGTTAAAATGACCATTTTAATAGTTTATCTAGCCCGTTGTCTACTGATTACAACACCTTTACTATTTTGTTTAGGGTATATCTTAATTTGCCCTTTTCTAATACCTTCCGTTTTTTAGATTTAATCTGCAGCCGAACAAAGTTTAGTAACGCTTAATTTATCAAGATTTATTTTATTTTACCAAGGTTATTCTTAATTTCACCGTGCTATTGAATACTGTATTTGTGTTCAAGTCTGACTGAGATCCTAATGTTTACCACTATTGTTGATCTGGTGTGTGTGGTCTCGGTGTGTAACAGCTGGCCAAAGACTTGCTAAGCCCAACTCTGGACTTTGAGAGAAGGCAACATAAAAAGAAGAGACTGGTGCAGAGTCCTAACTCCTACTTCATGGATGTAAAATGCCCAGGTATGATTCCACTTTGGCAAACACCCTTACAGTATATGTCGTGTCTGAAATTAATTTAGTTATTTTGCAATTAAGACTTTAATAGCAAGAATTTGATTTAGTAATATGTGAAGGATCATTTAACAGACATTCCATTTAATACATCGTGCTATGAGTGTAAGAAACAATGCTAACAAATAGCAAAGCGGATCCACTAACTGGATTGAGCCATACGTCTGCAGATCATAAATTATGTCCTATCAAACAGTAAGTGTAAATAGGTTTGGCGGTAGGATGGAGGTCTCTAATATTTTGGTCAGCTTCTGAAACATGTACTGAAATTAGGGTAAAGTTTTTAAACAAAATAAGAATTTTGTAAATAAAAAAGGTGAAGTACGGAGGTGACTTGGCTTTTTTTAAAATTCCCTAATAAAACAGGTTAACTCCTGAACGGATGCCCGGATTGTTATGTATGTGTGCTAAAATTCTAATTTGTCTACAGGTTGCTATAAAATCACAACAGTGTTCAGCCATGCTCAGACTGTGGTGTTGTGTGTTGGGTGTTCAACAGTGCTCTGCCAGCCCACAGGGGGAAAAGCCCGATTAACTGAGGGTGGGTGTTTCAGTTAGCCACTAAAATCAGTCATTAAAATATAATTTTAACCAAAAAATTATCAGGCTACATAACATTACCTTTTTATTTCAACAGGTTGTTCTTTCAGAAGAAAACATTAACAAGAATAACTAAATTGGATCTTTTGAATTAAAATTCCTTATCTTTTCAATGATTGCAATGAGTGAAATGTCACTACAGTGATTTACTATATGGAAGATTATTTCTAGTGTATCACTTTTCTGAATAAAGTATGAGCAGTGCATAAATTTCTTTTTTTGTTTAATGCCAATTGCTAACACTCAAAGCAGGTTGCAGCCATTACTTTCTTTAAATTTTCTTTGATTAATGATCTTTGATTGCTATCTGCAACCGACTACAAAATACAGAATTTAAAGAAATACATCAAGGCACTTGTGTAAAAACACCATGTTTTAGCAGAACGAATATAAAGCATTATTTAACTGTTTGCTCACCTTCATTAGTTACTGCAGTAGTTCTGTAGTCACAACACACAAGGATGCTTAACTATACTTTCCTCCACATTAAATGACAATCATGTTAATTACTGGCTTAGGAACACTACTAATATTTTGGCTCAAAGTAATCTTTAAGATAATGGAAATTATAGACTAAAAAGGCAGAGATTTAAATAAAATTATTTATTTTGGAAAACATTTATTGTTACAACGGTGAAATATGAAAGGTCTTACCATCATAGAAAGCAGAGACCCTGCTTCAGTATTGCGCTTTTTCATGAAACAGACAAAATTTTTTAGTTACAAATAAATGAGACCTGTGAATAGAATGCACACACTCAAACACAAGGGTACATGTACAACTGCAAGTAGTTGTGTGACAAAGCTTGTATACACATCAGTAGTACTCTTCTATTTGTTTACCATTTAAGTCAGTGCCTGTCCTTTCCAGTTATCATTTTTACAGTCTGAAACAAGAGAAATTTCTGATTTACTATTTTTCTGATGAGTTTTTTTATTTAATCACATTATATTTTGACCAGACTAAACAGTATAGACAAAATGAAGGTACACTCAAACATAATTCTGTTTTAAATTTACACAATAACTATAGGGTTTTCACTGAGTCTGGCACTGTACGCCATGGTTTCTGTGACCCTCATCTTCTTCATATGCTTCTCCACTGTGCTTCCACCTCTGGGATTCAAGGTCCACCTCAGAAAGTTCCACCTCTTCCATATCATCAGTCAGCATGATCTCATCTCGCTTTGGAAGCAGTGCTTCCAGCCGGGAAAACATGTTCTCTGGAAGCCAGCAATTATCTGGCAATTCAACCTGGAGTGAAATGTACAACGTTACACAAAATATTTCACATTTCCTAGCCTTAGGCAAGAAAATAATATTTACTTCTATAGAAAAAAAGCTTCAGTTGAACGCTGACAATTTTAACTCGCCTCAAACTGAGCGATGAGCATTCCTTTCTCATACGGATCTCTGTACACAGGCATGCCCTCGTTCTGAACACACTTCAGGTCATTCGGTTTAATTACTTTACCTTTAAAGAAAAAACAATTTAATCAGCTTTTATTGTAAATTTGTTAGATTTGGCCATAAAACAAAAGAGATACATACCTGGAGGTGAGCTAATGACAAGTGTTCTATTGTCTAGTGTCTGTATAGTCTTCTTGAACCCACAGAGGGCCTCAACTAGCTTTATCTGCATCTTTATAATCAGGTTGTCTTCCTGCCTCCGATATACAGAGTGCTCCTTTTGGTCCAGGACAATAATGACATCACCAGGTTCCAGCCCTGGTTCCTGATCACCCTCACCATGGAATGTAATCTTTTGTCCATCTTTCATACCTCCGGGAGAAAGAAAGATTTACTATAGTTTTACAGTTTTTCATATATCCAAGGGAAACAGGTAAAAGATTATAAAATGAAATACTGTAAAATTTGCCTCGTCAGTTTCCATCTGGCACATGTACCTTTGTCAATGTGGACCTCAAGAATCTTCTTTTTGCGCTCCACTTTGCGCCCATTGCAGTTTTTGCATCGGTCCTTGGCACTGAACCGCTCACCTTGTCCTTGGCATTCTGAGCACATACTTTGAATCTGCTGAATCATTCCTGGTCCAATCTGTTGCACTTGGATTTGAACTCCTCTGCCTTTGCAATTCGAACATTTCTCCAGAGCCCCCTTCTTTCCTCCATAACCTAATGGAATGTTACATGTCACTTATTAGAGTACACATAAAAATACATATGAAAACGCCCAAGACATTATTTTTCACTGTGAGCCACTGAAACTTAGTTGTACTTTGATGCAAACTTGATATTACGCATAGGTTTTCGATGCTTACCATCACATTTCTCACAGATCACATTCTTTTGAAGACCAAGTTTTCTGGTTGAACCACAGTATATTTCTTCAAGTGTGACACCAAGTTGGTGAACCACGTTTTTCCCTAATATATATATATATATAAAAAGATAAGTTAGCAATAGAACAATCAAGCAATTTAAACACGGCCACTAATGCTATTATGCAAACATTTGCAATTCAAGGTGATTAATGACTACATAGGACTTTTGCAATGTTGGCTGATTCTCTGATACTCAGTAAAAATAGAACTCCCCATTTACATTTAAAACAAATCTTTTGTAACCTTTAGCTTTGTAAGCATGAGGTGTTATAGCAATAATATACCTCTCCTTTCTCTCTGTGTTCTTCCTCCACCACCAAAGAACATGTTGAAGATGTCCATAGGAGAGGAGAAACCTCCTCCACTCATGCCACCTTCTTTAATGGCCTGTTCGCCTCCTTGGTCATATATGTCTCGTTTTTTAGGATCTGACAGGACTTCATATGCTTGTGAAATGAGTTTAAACTGGAAGGCAGATCAGTGTACATGCAATTAGAGAATTTAGATCAGAGTTTCTCATAGCAAACCAGAAGCTAGCCTTCTTTGTTTGGAAATACCAGTAAATGCTTTGCCAGCAACGTTACATGCGAGTAGAATCTAAACCTAAATCTTCACTGTTTTGAATATTTTTACACTACAGCCATAGAAAATAACGTCTTAAAATAAGATGAACGCTGTCAAATAGCCTAGGGTCTAAGAGATTTATCAGCTGGTAAACGTAAGCTATTAAATCTACTGTTATTGTCAGGCCAGTAAATGTAACAACTTGAATTAAAAAATACACAATAAACACATTGTTTGGTAAACACTTCGTTTATTACGTTAAATTGTGCGACAAGGACTGCGTTGTATAATAAGGGTTTAATTAAATAAACCCTAGGGTTTTATAAAAAATAGAAATAGAATAGTAAAAATAAAGGGTGTAAGCAATAATTACTGTAGGTTACATTAATTTACAAGTTAGCTACAATAGCGGCAGCGCACGCGGCAGTTCCAGAAAGTTCCACACGTTTCTGTCTGTCAGTTGCTGCTCCTCTGGGCCACATGATGAAAATAGACACAGACATCTGACACAGCAACTTACTTTTTCGCCTTCATTTGGATTTTTGTCCGGGTGGTATTTCAATGCCAGTTTTCGATATGCTTTTTTGATTTCGTCCGCGTTGGCTTCCGGACGAACTCCAAGAATATCGTAGTAGCCGGTCTCTCGCACCATTTCGACAAATCTACAGAACGGAACAAACTAGAGATAAACCGACTTCAGACACTGAGCTAAACCATATTTTTTCGAGCTAGTAAATAGCACTATTTTATGTAGCAACACAACCATAGGTAGGCTAAAACATTAAATTGACAATTTTGGCTCAGCTGTCTGTATACAGGTATACGTTTGATAAATGTTTTCGACACAGTCAGCCCCATACAAGTAAAAATAATGGATAAAAAGCATTGACGCCTTATGGCAAGGGTAAAAAACATATCAAATTAAAAACTGACAAATTACTTACAGTATTTGTTTCCGTAAGCACTTGCCGTCCTTTTATTGTTCGAACGCGTCGGTTAGATGGCGTTATTGTGAGAGTGAAGATGGCCGCTGCGGCTTATATAGAAGCGGAGGAGTCGAAGAACTTTCTGGAGCTTTGAGGAACAAAAATCTACAGCAATCCCGAAACCCTGAGCAACTGTTGTTGGGGTGGAGCCTGTAGATCAAACCTCTCTCCTATCTAAAAACCTGTCTAAAAGAGCAGTAGTATCTAAAACTACGCTGTTTGTGAAATAGTGTTACAATCAAGTTTAGCAAAGAAATATGCACACCCCTAGTAGTAGTCTTAGTCTGTACGAATTATTTAAATGTCTATCGAAACGGACCTATATTAACTACAGTAACATTTCCAGAAAACAGAGTATATTGATAACTAACAAATATACATTTCATGTTTAACTAGTTCCTATTTTGATTTGTCAGGTTTTCGTTGGCTATTTTCTTTAACAGCGAATTGAACTTCTATAAAGTTTTGGCTTTAAGACCAATTACATGTTTATACACTGTTAAAAATACCTTATCTTTTAATGTGTCAAAAACACCTGTAAATAAACTATGTTCTTTTAAATAAATGTGTAAAATTGCTGATATGGTTATGGGATATAAAAGACTTAAGGACAGCAAATTGTGTGCATTACGTTTTTTTATTGATGACATTAGAAACAAATGGACTGGTGAAGGAATGAAAGCAATGTTCCACAAACGTACACGTAACTGTTAATAGGATTTCCTTTTATACATATGAAATCGCTGCTGTTTGCAAATCGTTGTGGTACAAATAGATTAAATTATTATGTAATACCATTATAAGAAAAATAATTAACTTCAGTGTGGTAACAGATAATCCTCTTTGTGGATGTCTGCAAAACACCACCAATCACTGAAATGGTACATTTAAGTCACTTGAAAAGTGCACTGCATTTATGTAAAAAAAAAAAAAAAAAAGTGAGATGTGCAACATGTAATAGAAAACAAGTGTGGGGAGATGTCTGATATAACTTGTTTTTGGTTTACTTAACTTCACCAATATATACAAGCCCTCCATTGGTTCCAGCTTCCTACGTTCCTAAGTTATTTAACCCTGTTGTAGGTTATTGTTTATTAAAACCATACAAAGAAGTCACACCTTTTGATTGTGGAAAAACAGTACTGTTTTAGGGTCCTGCATCAAGCAAAAAAAAAAACAACAATAAAAGCTATTGACATTTATGAACTTACTAAAACTATGATAAGAACTGTGTATCCTTTAAGACAACCATTTATCAGTGAGGCTATTTGGAAAAGATGGCTTCGGTTTGTTTGACGAGTTCACATTTACCGTGTTGCAAAATAACGCCACATTAGGGTATGGCAGATACAGTGATGCGCCAATAATGCCTAGTGCCTACCATAAAACCCCGTAGGGATGCAACGTCATGTGGCGCAAAAATGGGGGCAGTTGAATAACCAGGTATTTTGCTCACTGGATTTTTTTCTGATGATGACAAGCATATTCTAAGATGACAATGGCAGGATTTATCAGGTTCAAATTGTCATTGTGGTTCAGGGAGCATATGAGATCATCTTCACACAATCTAATTCTACTATAAATATTGTTTCTTTTTTCCCTATTTACACATCCCATTCTATATTTGCAGAAAATAAAGTACAGCCAATCTTACATTCAAAATACCAAAAACTTTAATGTACTTACTCTCTTAAGTTGACCAGGTTTTTGCCAGTCAATAAACAAGTGAGAAATTGGTTGTGTTAAGACATTAGGGACCACAGCAGATCTCTAGTTAACAAATAAAGGATTAAGGTTGTGCAGCAAAAACAAAAAAAACCCCAAAAATAATACCACTGACAAGTTTTAACAGTTCTTATTGTGGTTTGCAGGTGAAAAACAAATTTTTAAGTAAACATTTAGGTGGGTCATCAACAGATATACACATTTATACCATAATTGTGCGCAAATAGAATGATACAACCCCAAATAATTTTTGTACACCTTTTAGAGGCAAGAACCCGATCACAGATAGACTATTACAATGTTGTGTGCCATGCCTCAGTCCATGTCCTGTACCCGGCAGCAAATATCAGATGTGAATTCTGAACACTTGGAATTTCCACCAAGATCTTTGGTCAAAACCTAAAAATTTAAAGCACAAATACAGGGAAGTAGATATTGGAGAATAAAGGTACAGAGAGAATTTACAATTAATGTTGGCATAAAATTATTTTATTACAAACACTCTAATATTCATTTCTCAGACAGATTATATACAGTACCTTTTTGTCTCGGATGGTGTCATAGCAAGCGGTCTCGATTTTCTTGGCATAGACGTGCAGTCCCATGTGCTTTAACATCATTACAGCACTTAGCAGCAGAGCAGTAGGGTTGGCCAGGTCCTTACCAGCAATATCAGGCGCAGTTCCATGAACCTGTGAGAGAAACACAAAGTCAGGTTTGACATTCGTGGGGAACAAACTTGAAAGTACAACAGGTAGACCCATATCCTTCAGCAAGGTCATACTGTGTAGTTACTCAGAACAGACACACGAACACATACCGATTCAAATATGGCAACACCATTAGCACCAATGTTGCCACTAGGAGTCACTCCTAGACCTCCAATCAAGCCGGCACAAAGGTCACTGGAATAAATCACATACCAGAATTAAACTCTGCTGGCTAGCAACTCTGCTTTTCTTTCACATAAATTCTAGATACAGATAACATCATAAAAATTATTTATTTACTAATTATAATAGTTGAACCTACCTCAATATATCGCCATACAGGTTGGGCATAACAAGCACATCAAATTGAGAGGGATCCTGCACCATCTAAAAGAAGAAAAAATAAGATAAGTGATGAAAGCACAAATTAGGCAAAAGCGACTCCCACACCCTTCATTTCCCATAGGCAGTCTTAGAGCCACCATTTGGATAATTTTAAGGGCAGCAACACGGGCAGAATTTCAGATACAATATACATGTTTCTATTCCATAGTAGAGTTTTAAGGGTGGTGTTAGAGCAAGAGAAAATTCAACCACAAAACCCTTCGTTCATGTATTTGTATAGTCAGTATACAGCTACAACCAAATCTAATAATATAAACCAATGTATACTTGCATTTATAACTGTTGGAAATTTAAAGGAAGCTAAAAGGAGCTATGTTCATATCTATCATTATCGAGCGCATAAATCGATACATACATTTAGACACACTGTATCCAGATACATTTCAGTAAATTTGACATCCTTATAGTTCTCAGCCACCTCTCGGCACTTTCTTAGGAACAGGCCATCAGACATACGCCTGTGCAACAGAAATGAAGCAATCATAAAACAATGACGGAGAATTTATAGGCAGTTTTCAGCATTAACTAAATATCAGGTATCATAAGCTTTGTCAATCTATACAGTTATAATAATAAAAAAATTTCTTACAACCATGAATTTTAAAAGACAACAGACTCACATGATGTTGGCCTTGTGAACAGCTGTTACACTGGTTCTCTGGTTATTCCTTGCATACTCAAAGGCATATTCAGCTATGCGACGACTGGCATCCTCTGTGATCAGTTTAATGCTCTGCACGACCCCCTCTACAATCTATCACAAAGCAAATGCTACACATAAAGCCAACAGCTACTGAAATGACTACCCATGCATTACACTAATCAATGAGCAACATTTCTAAAAACCTCTAGAAGAGTAGGACATGAACTAAAAACAGAGATGAGATGTCTCACTCAAGATTAAGAATCAGTTTAAAAGTGTATTACACCCATCTAAAGGGGTGAAAAAAAAAGAAAAAGAAATTGGCTAAAATACAATTAGCACTGTGTAGAAAACTGATCCAGAAAGCATGACAGTTAGCACGTGTCACAAGCATCAAGACCTAACTGAGGTGAAGAGGTTAACAAAGCAGCTGGTTGGGGAGTTGACAAAGTGTAAACTGTACTTAAAAAACCTCAATTAGTGTGCAAAATACTTTATTAAAAAAAAGTAACAAATAATACGTCTTAAACAAAACAAAAAAACGTTTAAATATATGAAGAAGAATTAAAGTTGGGGGGAAAAAGTATTTACTGGTAATTTGTTCTAAACATTAAAAGTCTTAATAAAAAACAATATCTAAAAGGACGTGGTAGGTCAGTGGTTAAGGTGTTGACCAGAAGATAATGGATTCAATTCCCATCACCAACAAGCTGCCACTGCTGGGCTATTGAGAAGGCCATTAACCCTCAGAAGAAAGACAACGAAGTGATAGAATATTTTATATTCTTTTCTACTTATACTATAATATATATACAGTGAGGCCTCGACTTACGAGTGACCCAACTAACGAGTTTTTTGAGGTACGAGTCGT
>JAOUQX010000009.1:7576544-7604441 GCA_028566295.1 Liobagrus marginatus | reverse complement strand
AAATTTCGGTCAAAAAACTGTTCGCTAAGCGAAAAGTCCAATGTCCGAGCCGGTCGATAAGCGGGGTACCACTGTATTAAGAAGGTGTAGGTGGTTGCCTGACCTTTGAAACATTTGTAAATTTATAAATGTAAATAGTAAACTACTACAATAACCAAACTTAGAGCACTTTTTGTTCTGGCTAGGTATGTGAGTCTTACCCTTTAGACTAACTCTTGGTCACTGTAATATACGCCACTATACACTAATACGCCACTATACACTAATACGCTAACAGTAACATATATAACATATATACATGATAACGGTAACATATCCCACCCGCTAACTGATAGGCCCCTTTTTGCTGAGGCAAATATCATGTCACAAACTTACAGAAATGTCTGCAATATCCTTTAAATGTGGTACAATCTCTAGTCACTGACCCCCCGGATGCTGGTGTGATAGAGAGAATAATCTGTTAGTATGTTTAAGACTGGAGGCGCCTTCTGGATTTCTCTCCAGTCCTCACTTAGTGCCCTCTCCTGGCTCTCCACCTCCACACTGTGCATTCTGAAGCTGGCCATCTGGAGCGTGCACTCATGGGACTCTGCTTTAAAAGTACAGCCTGATCAAGAGTGATAGAACAAGAGGTGTATAAGTGCACTTGAAAATCAAACATGGCACTACTTAGTCAATTGTGATGCAGCTTCCTGTTCATGCATTCCACACACAGTGCTGTGCTGATGCATTCTGGCAGGAATTTAAGGATTAACTCTGACAAAGGAAGGCATTTCCTGCATCTGCTCTTAGAGTTAGTGTTAAATACTTGTGGCATTATTGAAATGATTAAAGCATATGCAATATGCTGGGGATGTATAACATAAAACTGCACAATGTATGTGATTATTTATGAACAGGAAAGGCTTCTGTCTTGGCTATTGATATCAAGAAAAAAGGAATGTGCTTCCTTTTAAAATGCTTCTGATCATTTTGTCAGAAATTCGATAACCTCCTCTGCCATAGACAGTTATGTTGAATACAAGGAAGCTGTGTTGTAAGAATGCAGGAGGAAGCGGGTGCAGAATGCCTGACACTATACCAAACTGAGTAGGAGGAAAGCATTTCTCTACGTGTGTGTCTGTGTGTGTGTGTGTGTGTGTGTGTGTTCTTCCTACTCCTTAACTCCTGTGAAATGCTGAAGGGTTTCCTCTCATATTTTCACGTTGTTTCGGTTGTTAGGTTTGCTCAGTAATTTGATCATATGCCAAGTTAAATATGGTTAAAAATTTCAAACAGTCTATTGGTTCAAGTTCCATTCAGTTTGTTTATTTGTATAGTGCTTTTAACAGTGAACTTTGTCACGAAGCAGCTTTATCAATTCCAAATGTTTATACATTTTTCTGTATAAGTTTATGTATTTAAAAAAAGTGTGCACAGAATAATAATATTTATTATATTATCCCTAACCCTATTTCTAAAAATAAATAAGAAACTAAACGTCTCACGAAATTAAACATATTTCATTGTTTTTTTTATACCCTTGGTGGTGACTGCATGATCAACCTTTTCTTTTAGGTTGTAGCTAAACTTCTGGTTGTACCGCTGGTTTAATATCAGATATCTAAAATGATGCAACCAGACAATGGAGTCTGTTTCTCAAAAACATTCTTTCAGGCTACACAGTTCTACACACGTAAACACTGTCTCAAGAGGTAAGAGTTAAGGGTCGGATTCAAAGCAATTGCAACGAGTATAACAATTTACAACAATGGTTGGAGTTCTTGTTTAGTTATGTGAAAACGGACCGCTTAAATACATAATTTTGTTGTACAGAGACCACAATCTAATAAAATATATTTTATATATATTGCAATACATCATTGTTGTTTAACACATTGTGCCAGTGTTTTCTATAGTCTAACTTTTATCTTTCTTTCTAAAACACTCTTTATAGCTTTATTATGCACATGAATCGTCAGTGGCTATTATTAAAGAGAAAATTAATTTTAAACAAGCTTTTTTGTTAAGCTTTTCTTTTTACTTGTTTTTCAGTGGGCAATTTGCTATAGTAAAGCGGTGTAAGGAAAAGAGCACAGGATCAGAGTACGCAGCGAAGTTCATAAAGAAACGGCAAAGCAAAGTGAGCAGAAGAGGAGTGCGGCGAGATGAAATCGAAAGGGAAGTGAACATTCTACAGCATCTCCAGCACCCTAACATTATCTCACTGCACGACGTCTACGAGAACCGAACAGACGTGGTGCTAATGCTGGAACTGTAAGAGGCCTTTAGACACAAAGCCCGTATTATTACCGTATTTTATATATAGAGCACAAAGTAAAGCTTGAATGAGTGTGTGTTGACTAGATGACTTCTCTCATTGTATGATAGCATTTAATTATTCTGAATCATATGTATGCAAGTATGTCTTTAGGATGTTTCCATGCTCCTAGTGTCTGTGTTTGTTTTGTGTTTTTGAATTATGCACAGGCCAGTCAGTTCTTTGGAATTCCTGTGATGCTCCATGTTGATTTGTTAATGCTGTACTGTGTTCATGAGTGCTTGGCCATTCAGTAATGACTTATTGTACGGTAAATTCAATGGTGTGAGGGTAATGTTAGAAGCTATCAGGAGAAAGTTAGCTGCTCAAATCTATAAACTAAAAACATCTTTGTTAAGTTAAGAGTGAACGCAGTGTTTATTTGCTGTGCAGAGAAAGTTACAGTCTATGAAACTGAGAGGCGCATATGCTCTGATATTTCTGATAAATTCTGTGGTTTAAGTCAGATTCACAAGCAGATGAAGGATATATTTAAGCTCCAAGTATAAGATTGTAGAGAACATTTAAACATTATGAAAGGGTCTAGCAGTAGGCAATTGTTTTCACACCTTTTTAAAGCAGATTTGACAGCTTCTTGTTATTGCTTACATTTTATAAATGACGTATGACATAACTATGATATATATATATAATGATTTATTGTGAAATCCTTGTACTATATATAATGCAAATAGCAAATATGTTGTGTTATAGTGTTCATGCCCTAGCTGCAGAACAATTTCCGTGTGTATGTGTGCGCGTTTGTGTGCATGTGAACTTTTCTTCATGTGAACTTTTTTGTGTGTGAACACATTTGAAAGGGTATCTGGAGGAGAGCTCTTTGACTTCCTGGCTCAAAAGGAATCCCTAAGTGAGGAGGAGGCCACTGAGTTTCTTAAACAGATTCTAAATGGGGTCCAGTACCTGCACTCCAAAAAAATTGCACATTTTGATTTAAAGGTAAATGCTTTGACATAAAATGTATTATAAACTTCACTTCATAAACTTTGAGAAGTAGCTTGATCTTACTTTATTTGCTGGTTAAGCAGCTTTCTACTATAATAGCTATGTACATATGTTTTTCTTTTTTATGATTTTTACTATTCTTAACTGCTTTTGTTTTAATACTTTACCAGCCTATGGGCCCCACAGTTCCCAGTTCTCAGCTCTATTGCTTATAAAACAGTATGTATGCCATACTGTATTATTCACACCTATAAGTAGGTGGAAGAAATTAAAAATGCAATTGTTGCCATGGTAGCAGACTATTTCTGCTTTGCCGTATATAAAGGGTCTGTCCTGTTTAGCACTGTTGCATAGCAACACCTGTATCTTGCAAAAAAGGGCTACCTACAACTGTGTTTGTAAATACTTTTGGTAAGATCTTATTAAAGAGACAACCTTTTTTTTTCTCTGTAAAACCCTAAACATTTGTTTTAAATGTAGGCGTTCCGTTTGTTTTTCCATATTGTGTTATTCCTGTACTCTTTGTTCATGCTTTATTGCCCAGTTTCATCAACTTCAGACGCTGAAGGCTGTCACTGTAATTGACTATAACGTTACAAAGATTATTATTTGCACTTTTTTTATTATTATTATTTTGCACTATTTACAAGTCCATTGTGGTCCATTGTGGGTCAGGTTCAATCATTCAGATGCCACAAGATTATCAGTAACACAGGATGAGGGATGTGCAGCATGCAGATTTTACTGATGGTGTCTATCCTGTTTTTTACTCCCCAGCCCACAGCAAGCATTCTGATAGCTAAAATCAACACAATGCTATAGCAGTTACTGTGAGATCATGAAAAGCCAAGTTACATATATAGTATAAAGTAGTGTTTTATATTCGTGTTTATTTTTCTAACTACAATCTTCAGAGGTGAAAGCCACACCTGGGCAACATGAAACATCTGTTAGCCACATGTTTTAGTACTCAAATATGACTTTATAATTGGGTCCTATTTATATTTTTAGCTCAAACTCTAGTGTCCATGTGTACAAGAAAAAACAATCGAATTGGCATTGTGGTTCTCCAGCTTTTGACTAGGACCGTGTCGTTTGCACATATTGCTTGATGTGTTAGTTGGTATTATTTTTATGTTTGAATGTATTTCTTTGGATTTCAGCCTGAGAATATTATGCTGCTAGACAAAAATGTCCCACTACCACGGATCAAAATTATTGACTTTGGCTTGGCACATAAAATTGAAGATGGGGTCGAATTCAAAAATATTTTTGGGACACCCGAATTTGTGGGTAAGTCAGACTGGTGTTTCACCAACAGCGGAAATTCAGAACCATTCGGGCCGAATGCATTGCAGTGTTTGTTATTTAAAATGTCTTCTGATCTATTTTCAGCTCCAGAGATAGTTAACTATGAGCCTCTGGGATTACCAGCAGACATGTGGTATGTTCCCCTAATTTGTGGTTATTTGGGTTTAAATAAAATTGGTGTCTATATTTTATGGTTTAATCACGTGTTTCTCCATTTTCGACTTCCTTTACAGGAGTATTGGTGTCATCACATACATCCTGTAAGTGTGAAATTAGGAGGCTGCCTTCTCAATTTCAGGTGTTATGTTTATGGACTGGTGTAATGGACCCAGATTATGGTTAATACAATAATTTTACACACTCATGAAACCAATTCACTGCCTCATTTATGAGAGTGTTAGTTTGAATGGCTTTAATTAATTGCTAGAATTAGTCTTGGTTTTAGGCCATAAATATAAACCAACCGAATCTGCTATATTTAGCATTTGCAGCACTGGTTTTATAAGCATTTTGAATAACATTTTTTTTCTTATGTAAATATAATGTTATTTGGAGAAAGAGAAGTCAAATGTTTGATTAATCATGTCCTCTCAAATCTTTCTTTCACTAAGACTAAGTGGTGCTTCCCCATTTTTGGGCGAGTCGAAACAGGAGACACTGGCAAACATTTCCGCTGTGAGCTACGGATTTGATGAGGAATTCTTCAGTAGCACTAGCGAGCTTGCTAAGAGCTTCATTAGACGGCTTTTAACTAAAGACACAAGGTGAGCGCTCAATCGGTACAAAAAGAAAGCTAAGTCATATGTCTGAAATCATTTAATAAAACTTTCTGATGTCAGCTGTGTTCTTTTAACAGTTTGTACATGCTCATGTTTCAATTTTAAGAACACGCTCAAACTTGTTCGTGTTACATCATCAGAGAGTAAAGAGTGGTGGCTTGAATTGGTTTGAAAAATTGCCTGCAGAAAATTTGTTAGAACATGAGAAGGCCTCACTAGACATTACATTCTTACTTTGGTACATTATTATTGTGTCACTTTTGTAACCTGTCTAACTTTTGTCACTGATCAACAGAAAACGGCTCACAATAGAAGGTGCACTGAACCATCCCTGGATAAAGGTAAATGTTTGGATGAGTGTGCATGTGACAGCATGTATTTTTTGTTCTTGTGAGGTTATATCTCAATGCACCTATAAAGCAGGATGGGGTGTGACTACTATTAAGTACTTTAAAATGATTGCTTTTGAAAGGATACTTGAAGAACTACCTGTTTCAGACACTGCATGAGCCAAAGGTTATCTAAGTGTTTTGTATACTTTTCAGTCTACCAGTTTCAGAAATTGTATCTTTCATTTATGTTTAATAATTAATGATGTTAGGATGCCAGTTCTTCACAGAGCTCTATGCACACACATTCACACCTAGTGGTCACTTAGTGGCGCTAATACAATGAACAGTATGAAAAATAAAATTTCAGTACAAGGCGATGTACTACACCGCTGTGATACATTCTTCAGGTTGTAGATCGTTTGCGTAATTACATTTTGTTCATTATGAAGTGTGAAAATATATAAATAAAAAGATACTTATAAAATAAACTTGTGAACCTAACTTTAAAAGACATGGTTATTATAGCTTTTTTTCAATCCTGTAAATATCATACGCAGACAACCTGAAAGGTTTATGATAGTTTTTTGTAAAGCAATTAGAAATGTGTTTAAAAAAAGGTTTGAAAGTGGGTTGCAGAAAGAGTTTTTGTGAAATATGCCGTTCTTCATTACAATGACTGACAAAATGAGGCAAACTCTTTATTGTCTGCTAAGACGTCTGGCTTGAGACTTCCTGTTACACAACCACCTGCTACTGCCTGCATGCATGTTTTTGCATCATAGAAGAGTTTGGTCAACAAAACCACACTAACAGAACTTACAGGCTGATTAGAGCCATGTAACTGTGTGACACCAATTTCCATGCATCTGGCCCAATCCCCAAACTGAATGATTACTGTGAATGACCAAACAGCTGTACAGGACCCACCCTTACTCAATCTCCCTTTGGTTCCTATGTCTAAAGAACCATGTGGAAGACACCAGCTTAAGTCAGAGGCAATGTGGATCATGTCAGCTGAAGACCAAACGTCTGAGGGAGTATACGATCCAATCCCACTGCAGCATGCCACCTAATAACACCTACGTAAACTTTGAACGCTTTGCCCATGTGATGGAGGACATCTCCCTCATAGATAGCGACATTGTAGAAGTGGCACAAAAACGGGAGTCTCTTCAGGAGGATGTTGAAGCTCTTCTTTCCATCTATAATGAAAAAGAGGCCTGGTACAGAGAAGAGAGTTCGAGTGTGGGACAAGGCCTCTCACAGCTTCGTTATGAGTTCCGTAAGGCAGAGGCACGAAGGAAGGATCTTCAGAAGGATATGAAGACAACAGAAGCCAGTCTGGACGTCATCAGTGCACGCTACTCAGAAAGACAGGCCCAGCTAAACTCACTTAGTGAGGAGATGAACACAGAGCTGCGATGGCTTCAGGAGTTGATGAGTTCTTTTAATGGAGAGGTGGAGAATGGAGGGCGTTGCTCCACTCCTGACCTCAACAACCAAGTAAACGAGGCTCTGAAGGAGATGTTGAGCAGAAACTCTCATGAAGATTCACAATGTAGCAGCCAAACAGACACCACAGATTATTTCAAATAGATGTTCCTGATAAAATTTCCGTTTTTATGGCATTTCCTCTAATTTAGACAAAAACATAATTTATGAATATATTTATTGGGCAATCCATAACCTTTATGTATATAGTATCATTTCTTTTAACATCTATGCAGATTTACATTAAAGCTATTAATTTATTACAATTTTTCCCAGCTAAAAGATTTTCCACTTTATAATATGATTTTAATGTCAAAAACATTCAGGAAAAAAACGTCAAATTTAGTCCAACAATGATTTCAGGACAATGTCCTTCATCAAAAACCTTCATCATTAGTAGATATCTGTAATATCACTTATTTTAGTTTTTTATATATTGTTTGCCTATCTTAAAGTGTAATTCCAATTTCATCCGAATTTATTATCCAGGTGCTTTCTTTAATATCCTTTCATATTTAATGTGAGTAACCTAAAGTACTGCTGTCATTTGTACATGTATACTCTCTTTTATTAAAAGATCATTTCTGTGTTTATTAATACATCAAATAAAAATTTGAAAAAGGTAGTTTGTCAAGTTTAATTTAAATGTTTTTTTTATATTTAATGTATTCTGCAATGACATGAAATGAAAAATTAATACTGCAGTTTATACCAGTATTTAATGTTAGTGCAGTATTCAATTGGTGCAGTCCATTCTGACACTATTAGTAACTGTTAAATTGAGTCATTAATGTCCTTAATTAAATAAAACATTAACATTGTATCTATAATATTATGAGCTGTTTTTAAATTATGTTTTTGATTCTTTAGCCTAAGGACTCTAGTCAAGCTTTGGTGCGCAGACAGTCGGTGGTCAACATTGAAAATTTCAGAAGGCAGTATGCTCGCCGCAGGTGGAAGGTATTTACTCAGAATCCTGTTCTGTACAATAGTGTTAAATTTGGCCATGGCTTTATAACACATCACATGCTGTAGAGACTTTGGGTCACCTATAACCTGTTTTCTTTCAGTTCTCGTTCAGGATTGTAGCTCTGTGTAACCATTTGACGCGTATGATGAAGAAACCAGAAGTAAGTGGCTCATACGTCATATCCTCTTTCCACAAAAAACTGCTGCACCCTTCTTTTGTGATGAGGGCAAAATAATGTCATCAAAGGCATGAGAACTACGTAGTCAGGTCAAGGTGTGGCGTACCCTGTTTACAGTAAATGTTGGTGTTAGGTTTCCAAATATCTGATATTTTATTTGAAATTGTTTTGTAATAGAATCATCCCAGTCAGCATGAGTGTTAATACATTATTCAGAGCCATATTTGACCTTATGGGTGTCTCATTTTTGGGTATCTGTGTTTGGACGAACAGGTCAATCCAAAAAAAGACCAAGATAGCCTTTTCGCAAGGGACTGTGAGAGCGACCAGGAAGAGGAAGTATTACAAAGGAGACCTAGGACGAGGAAGAGGAGCAGCACCTCATAAATCCAGATGTTTCTCCTGCACATAACACATCTGCAGTAGGCAATAAGACTCTACTCTTAACTTTATACCGATGTGAATGAATCCGCAACGTGTCTGATAGTACAGATAGCAACCCCTTAAAGAAAGCAACTGAGCCATGTTTAGTGCATCACATGTAGAATGATTCAGTGGCTGCTAATACTGTGATTAAAAATAATGTGTTTTAAAGCTGTGCAATTGCTTAATGAACTTAAGAGGGTAAGATCTATTTTTTCATGCAAAATAAAGCCTTTGAGGTGTAAGGTGGGAATGTTTTTAAGGTGAAAATGTTTTTAAAATTGTCTATAAATGTTGTTTATGTGCTGCCATTCTGTTTTAAGCCACAACTGTCGTCTTATGAATTAAGATAATCAACATAACAGCAAATATCTATACACAGATGTTCATATCATGTAAGTTTATACATATGTATGTGTTTATATTTGTACATACTGTATGTATGCATTTTGATATGCATGTAGGTATGCATGAATGTACAGTAGAACTAGAACAATGCGTGCTGGTAAGGTGACATTTGCTAGTGGGAATACTGTATTTTTTTTTTTACTTTCTTTTACACTTTGCATTTAGAGAGTGTAAGAAAGTCAAAGAACAAGATTTATAAGCCTGTCATGTTTCTTCATATTGTATATAGATTTAATGTCTTTTACCTAACGGTTTAACTGCAAATGTTGTCTGTTTTTTGTAAATCAGGATGAAAGTTGCTACCTCAGAACACAATTTGAGGGAAATGGCCACAGTGCTACAGACTAGAAAGTTCTCAATCTGCTTTTAGTATTTCAGTTGTATTGAAAGGGTGCCCCACCCTTTACGAGTGCAGTAACACGCACGGGTCCAGTAACGTCATCTTTCTTATTGTGACAACTGATGTTTTTCCATAAGGCATATTACATCCACTGCACAAATGCTTGTTGCTTACACATGGTGTCGTTATGGATATGGGGTCCAGGATGGCATTTTGGTGATGAAGTGTAATTATCTAAAGACAGAAAGTTCCTCTAGGTTTAATTCATAAAACAAGCAAAATCCAACTGTGTCACTACAGTATTTCTAGACTCTAATATGACCCTGGATTGACACTGTGTGTTTACCTAGTGTATTAGTCAAGTGGGACTGGTTGAATTTTAACATTACATTATCATCATGTATGGTCATTCCTCAAACGTATATACACACTTATAGATTAATCGGTTTAAAATACTTGTGGCTTTATTTCAATGTTTACCTAAATTGTAGAATGAGCTTCCTGTCATTTCATTTCACAAGTAGTGTTTGTTTGTAAAGTAAAAACTCGTCTAGTCTCTTTTCCTAATATAACATTCACCTATTTTGTATAAAGACCAATAAATGTTTGTTTAATATATTTACTACATTTCTTGTCTGCTTACCTTATTTGGTTAGTTATTACTCTGTAAAAGACAGAGATCAGAAGGTTGTGGGTTTTACAAGACTGGATTTTTTTTTCAATGTTTTTGTGTCATTTTGTGGAACAAAACTAGAACTTGAAAAGTCCTGAACCTTTTTTTTTTATGTTTTTTAATACATATTTAATACATACATGTTTTTTGTTACAGCAGGTGACTTGCTAACAGTAACATGTTCCATCAAATTCACTTGAAAGGTTATTAAATAATAGTGACCCAAACCAAGCAAACTCTGAGTTTTGATTAATCTGAGTTTAATGAATGATACATTCATTCATTCATTCATTCATTGTAATTGGCTTTAAAAGTGCAGCCTGTCCAACACCCCAGTGTCTTTACCTCTAGTGATGTTTAGTCTAATTCCAAGCCACTATACATAGCAGAAAACAGAATGTTTGTTTTTATTTATTTCTTCTTTTTTGGCACTAAGTTTTAAGGGTGGTGGTGGCTCAATGGCAAGGCTCTGGGTCAGTGATCAGAGGGTCAGGAGTTCAAGCCTCGCACCAGGCAAGCTACCATCATTGGGTCCTTGAGCAAGGCCCTTAACCGCAGTTGCTCCAGGGGTGCCGTTTGTTCTGGCTGACCCCAGCATTCAAATTCATATGCTGGGATATGCGTAATAAAAACATTTCACTGCATGTATGTGATAAATAGGATATGAAAATGAAATGAAGTGTGTATGTGTTTGAATGTTTAAACACTGATCTCGTCGCCATACTGAGTTGCACATTCGAGCTCATCAGGAGATACCTCATGATTTCTGGTGGTACAGTAATTACAAACATCCACCCTAATGATCAGCCACTAACTTTTACAGCTCTCAACATTGCCTGACATTGGGTTAACATTTTGTCCTTAATCTGTGTCGTTCTGGGAAAGCCAAGTGTCTCTGTACAAACACTAAGTGATATTAGAGGAGAGGCCACATGGCGACAGTCCGAAGCTGATTCTCCATACCGTGAATGCAGGCGATTCTAACAGGATAGAAACAGGATAAAGTTCAAACGCTGGGAGGATCACTGTTCGGATATCTGTTACTGCAGCACTGGTTCAACGGTTGCTCTCTTTCTGCCCTTCTTTGTCATTTTAGGCACAATGCCACGTTGTGTTCTAAGACTAATGTCCAAAACAGTTAAAGCAACAAAGCAAATGTTTCGATTTTTTTTCCCAATAATTAACATCGGCACAACTGGGTTAATGTCATTTAATGAACGTGGCGTTCTGATAAACTTCCATAACTGCTACTAGACAGAAGCGTTCATTTTTATTTCAGTGGTAATAAAACTTTTCATATTTGATTCAAACTTTTCATACAAGAAACATTTTCTCTAAGCATTTAGAATACGCCAACATCTACTTTTAAATACATTTTCTTCTAGTTCACTAATGTATCGTTTTAAGTGTAGAAACGTCATGTATACCGAACATGTGGTTAACATCGCCCTCTGCTGACCGAATGCAAAACTTCACAATGTGCCTTTGTGCAGTTCGTTTAGTTTTAGAGGACTCATTAGTAGTGCAAAGCTGGAGATGTGTGTGACGCAGAATATTAAGCTTTTTTGTTTATTTATTTAAACAAAGTGGTTTTCTAGATTCACAACACAGCACACACACACTGCCACAAGCTAATCTCAAACACAGTGCATTTTAACTCACTTTTTCAAGCATCTTCTTCACAAATGTGTATTTGTACTCTTTACATTACAAATACACTGTGATAATATTTCTTGTCATGAAACATGAAACCTAGAGACACTGTGTTGTTCTTTGTGGCAGCCAGCCAGTGGGAAACTCAGAATAGCCATGTGTTAGGTTGCACTGGACTGTCTGACCTGCTACCAGCTGCCAGAACACAGATCAACCTCATGAACTTGATAGATCATCTGTGCCGGTTGGTAAGTCATATTCATACTTGAGATAATTGATAAATAAATGTCTGTGATCTTCTAAGTACCTTACAATTTTGTATGGTTTCTTAAAATAATGTGCAAAAATTCACACAGTGGTTTGGACAGATGAAGTAAAACAAGTTTTGCACAATATTGTTTCAGCAGCAATAGCTTGGGTGTGGTTCTCATTAACATTTGATAGGCCCATTGGCAATTTGTTATAATACAATGAACTTGTATTATAGAGTTCTATAAGTTCTTTTATAGAGAACAGTAACAGTTATACATGCCTTTATGATGAACACGAATACTGAATATGTAAAGCAACATTTACATTTATGAAGTTATTGTATCTTTGGTATGTGGCTACATTTCTGAACCAGTATCAGCTTTCAGATCATCGTTTACATTTGCACATCGAGTCTGCTTGGTGAGTATGCCACCCAAGCTTAAACAACTGAATAAACACATTGACAACTTTCAGAGATGAGAGTGTGTGGCATAAACATCAAGCTTATGGGATACTCCTAGCTAGAAGATTGGCAGATGTTAAACTTTTGATGTGCATATATTACATACCTAAGGCAAACTGGCTGATAATGTGTTCACAGATCTCAGGGGAAATTATCGTTTTACTCTGCTGCATGTTAGTGAGGACTCTTAATCATTCATGGATGAATCTCACTGGTTAAATGTAGATTTTGATGATCATGTGGGGGAGATGAAATCCTGGAGGGCTTTCTTCATCATGCATCAGTAGAGGATCAGCGTGTGCTCCTATTCTTAGAAAAGCTACTTACTAAATGTGTCTGTTCACAATGCTTTGCATTTTCAGTATTATTGGAGCCCAAATGGGTCTTGGTATAAACTGATTTTCTCTTATTATCATGTGCATGGTTTTTGTTTACCATATGCATGCGATATGGTGGCTCAATGGTAAAAGGCTCTGGGTCAGTGATCCTGTCTGTCCTGTGTCTGCTGCCCTCTAGTGGTTGATCTGTACTACCCGTGATAGTCAGACCTTTTTTAAGCAGATGATTTTTATGGAACATTAAGTCTCTGGAGAGCTGTTGAGTTCTTCACTTTATCTGGGTTAAATGCAGTTTTACACTATACATGTTCCAGACTGTCAAATGACTGTTCAGTCTATAATAGCTTTTCTTATCACATTACTATACTGTATGTCTGTGTGAATATTTTTCAGCCTAACTACCACAAGGATTGTCTATATACACTACTACAAAGATTTATAACCTTATTGAGTTGGATTCTGGCTTGTACAAGTTCTAGAGTAGAGCAATGGGTGGTAATAATATCAGTAGATTAATGAAAAAATAATGAACACAAACTATTATTAACACAATGGTTAGGGTTACCTTGCACCTATGCAGTCCTTGAGTTAATCTTCTGTTATAAGAAAGCTTAGAGCTTAAACATACGACAGTCTTTGAGACGGTGAAAATCTGAGTAGGCTGCATTTACCAGTAACAATTCTCCCAAGGGGCAGTAGAGGTTTCAAGATAAGTTTCTTTTTAAAGAATGCCCAGACTACTAGTTTCTGGGGTTACTACCTTACACAAAATGTGATTAAACTGCCCATATAAATCAACAGGATCGACTCATTTTTTAATTCATTCATTATTTATACCTGTTTCCCATTGGTCATGGGCATCCCTATTCCTGAAACTCTAAGTATGAGGCAGAACACCTCGGATGGGATGTTGTTCCAACGCACAGAAAATTTGCTCTCATACTTGCCAAGGAGCAGTTTAATATAGTGTTTAATATAATATAATATAATATATCCACCTACTTGTATGTCTGCAATGGAAAAGGAAAAGGAAGAACCTGCTGTACCTTAGCTGAACATGCTAAACTCCACATAAAGGGTAACCCTAAGGGGCTGTGGATGACTGAGGCAGCAACATTAGCTCCGTAACACCGTGCTACCCTCTGAGACCAATTCCTAGCTCTAAAACCTTTGATAATTACTCTTGGGCAAAAAAATGTTAGGAGCTATATTTAGACTAGATTAACTTTAAATCATAATTTGTAAATCCTGGCAAAAGGGGCAGAACATCATAATCTGCAGCCAATCATTGAAACTGACCGCTTAACATTGCAGCCATATCAGGGGTCAGTAGCATAATCCATAACATAGTTTATATAGCTTGTAATTGTATCTTTTGCAAATAAATTGTACTTATTTGTATGAAATATGCAGAAATTTATCCAGCTAGTTCGTAGCCTAGCTGCTTTATAAGTGAAAAAGCAGACCAACCTCATTTTACTGATCTGAATTTAGAAAAGCATTTTGATGCTCTTACTTAGTAGAAATTGAAACTCAAACAAAAGCCCAGACCAACAAATTAAACAAAAAAGAACACGCAAAGATATTTATTCACTTTGGGAGGATGCGAAGCAGTATTTTTTTTTATTCTTGATGCTTTAGTTTTCACATCCAATCTTCTTCCTACCAAACCTTCAAGGGCAGATAATCATAAAACCACAGTTCAATATATTTCAACTGATGATAGAATCTGTTTTCGGGTCAAGTTGTGCTTTTATTACATGGCGTAATTCAGGTTGTGGTTGGTGCTGGTTGATTTTGGGCTTTATTTATCTTGTAAGCTGTAATAAACCTTTTAGGGCTGCATAGAATTGTGCCATGCATACATTGGGGATGTACATGGATGGATGTGTGTATGAATAGATGAATGTGATTTCTGTGTTAAACGTCACGAAGACTAGTTCGTCTAGACAAACATTTTTAAAAATGTGCACCATTAGGAGAAATTTCAAATGAATAAGAAATACGCATCATGAAAGTTCAAAATGGATCACAGGTTGCAGGAATACGCGAAACAAATATAACCACATTTATTTATAAAGTATAAAATATCACACTGTAAAGGCCACTTTTCAAGGGTAAATTACAACCTCAAGATTCTACACAATCTACGAATACCTCCATCACAGTCTATTATGCAGCTCTGTAGCAAACAGAAATGAATCATCCTGCTTGACTACATGGTCTACAAAGAGTTATGCCATGTATCTGATGCCAGGAGTTATGAAGGTTCCTGTCTGATTCATTTGAGTCCATCCTTCAGATTGTAGGTATTCCCAGTGGAGCTCATTCAGTTCATAACCAGTGTACAGGCACAGCTTGACATCAAATTAAACAGGCACTGGATGCCCTAAAATTTGGAGATGCTCATTGACCAAAAGACAAAAAATAAAAAAAATGCAGTTCACATTCTATACATTGGCACCAGTCAAGCCTGTAAGGAGGCTTCTCCTTGCAGAGAAACTGCTCATACCCCAAATACTCAAGACCCCAGCACTACAGGCAAATTTGTCTCACCTTTATCATAGCAGGGCGCTCTCTTATTTTAGGTCAGCAAACATTAGTTCTTATTCGTTCCATGAGCAAACATTGACATGGTGTCAGATTGAGGTAGAACTGTTGTACCAAAATCTTAGTCTTAAGTTTATATCTATAAAGTAACAGTCACATCAGCCGACTCCAAGTGGAGCGGATGAAAAGAAAAAAAGCAACATTCACATTCTTCCCTTGTTTTATATACAACTAGAATAGAGATCCCCGACCCATTGGACTATCTGAAGTGTTCCCATGAAATGCATTACTCCTGCTTCCCTACTCCCATCGCTTCCCGAAGTAATGTTTTCTTTTATTCACAGATACCAATATGCTACCTCTACACATTAAGCCACCAGTCCCTGGTCTCAACTGGCAGGTCTATGAGACAGACTACAATACATCCAGATGATTCAAAGCTGACAAACCCAGGTTAGATGAGGATTCACTGCCATACTAGTGATGTAGGTGTTTATGAGGGGCCTAGTCAGTCTGGGTGCCAAAATTGGAGCAGGGGGCTTGTGCTGGGGTGCGCTAGTGTGCACTGGCATGAGGAAATCTAAGTGCATTCTATTTAGGCTCCGATTCCCCAAAACATGGTCTCTGAAACTAGGACAAAGTGCCAGAGCTTATATTGCTTGTCCCTCTGGAGGCTCTGTGGTTGATGATGCTTTCTGTTGATTTCAGTAGTCTCTCCAAGCATGGAGCGCTGATCTTACCTGGAGGCGGCAGACATGGCCCCGAGTCCATGTTCAGTTCAGGGGTGTCTATAGTGGAGGAAACAGAGTTGTCCTGTGTCGGCTCCTCGTCCTTGCATGCTGTTAGCAAGTTTCGGACTGTGCGCTGGCCTTGCTGAGCGGTGGGCGAGCAAATGGGAGACGTGTGGAGCCATTTCAGATTGGTGCGAGAGTAAGGTGAGGGAAAGATTAGGTCACTGCTCCGTATGGCCTTAGCAGATACAGGAGAAGCACCAGCGCTTCCAGAGTTGAGGAGGACAGCGGAAATGGGGGCTGCAGTTGGACACAACTGTGACAGAGATAGAGTCAATGAAGTATATTTAAAAAATATACACTGTGCTTTGATATTATTGCCACACTGTAATGAGCAAACATTATATTACGTTTATGTAATGGAAACAGTGTATACGCTGTGTGTTTAAGGGTTAATTAATATTTGAAGCAGTGAAATTTTTGAACATTAGATCCCACACCATTATTATTGATATTGTGTGTCAAAAGAGAATTCCTGGCCAATATCCATCAGCATGTGAAACAATTTGTTATGATTCATATTGTACTCATAATCAAGACTTGAATTATATGTATTTTCCAGCCATAATAACTATTTAACAGTTTGGAGGAAGACAATTTATTTACAAATATTTTTTAAAATATTACTTAAGGGTATCAATAACTTTGGCAGATAAATGCTAATGTTCCAAGAAATTTTTTTTTTATTTTTTTATTAGAACAAAGACAAAGGAAATTTTAATTACTTTACTTTAACTACTTTAATTATATAATGTTTATACAAATATTGTTATAAATAATACTGGAGGTTCGAGTGGATGAGGATACAAACTGGATGAGGATACATGAGCATACACCTCTTATTAGAAAATAAATAGTTGGTAGAATAAAGTTGTGCTATCAATAGACATCGAATAAAAAGACAGAAGACAGTTTGATCTTCAGGGCTGCCGATCAGGAATGGTGAAATTGATCATGGTGACATGTTAACTGGGTAGATAGCATTTTATTCCTCTCGTACTTGCGAACACAAATTCAGCATCTCTTTAAAACTAAACATTTAGCTATAATCTTTTCACAATATAGCTAGAATACTAATACAGACAAATGAAACCCCCAACGCAACAAAAATACTAGTAAAAAAGGCAATTCCTAAGCCAACCATTTTCTATGTCATTTTTAAGGAAAAATGTATTAAGAAAATGAATAGTTTGTGAGTGGTGTGGTAATAAATTGTTTACTATATTGTTTACAGATATTTGTACAGTTTTTGTGTAGAGCGCACAGTGCTTATGTTAACTTGCTTTTCATTTGTTCCTAGAAAACAAGACATACGCAGTACCTAACAGCTGCACAAATAGGTTTCAATTCCTACCTGCCTGACGTGTTTCGGAGTCGGTGATTAAAGAATAATGGATTTTTGTCTGTTCTTTATTATAGACATGTTTGTAAGAGGCCTGTGTTGATGATCATTGCTGGTATGAAATTACGTTTGGGTTCAAAAGGGTATTAGTGCGTCATACACTCTCTAAAACACATTGCACTCTCCTAGTCTAAACGGTTAATTCACTTGTGCATGTTCGGTTTCAAATTTACCTTGGGTTTTTTAAGCAGCGTGGCCTCTTGTGACAGCTCTGTAGCAGTGGTTTGGTGACTGGGTTTTATGTTAGGAAACCAGGTCTTCAACATTTCTTCCATTTTCAGGATGATGTCAATATAACGTTCACTGCAAGAAACAGGATAGAGTCCGAATAAATGACGGCCATTAGCAAGGATAACCTACATATATCTACAATTAAGAATGTGGCATCGAGTTGTGACCACAGGTATGATCTCTGTCAGCAGAGGCGCATATCTGACATGAAAAAAAATAAAAGTCTGGTTTCTCTTGACAAACTTAATGGGTAGGACTGGATGCTAAGGCACAAATACAGCTCACACATGTTTATGCTTACACGTGGCACAGAGCATGTTTTCTCTCGCCTCTAAAAATAGGTGTGAGCCTACAGAGACACGCTGGCAGCCACACTATATACAGCGATGAACAGTTGTCCTAAGGAAAAGTGACGCAGACACCCACACACAAAATGCTGTTCACTGACTTCCCACAGGAGTCAGCCGATGTGTAAGATGGATTTGTGTAAATCATAAGATCAGATTCTACCTGTCCGAATCCTATCAAAATTACAAGATACATTAACTATTATGACCCTTGCCAGTTAAAGTTAATTTGATCATCTTGCCAGCTTTGAGGCCTTGCTCTGTGTGGCTGCCAGCTGGCAAACTTGTTCAACCCAAGGGAGGGGCATACCGCTGCCACCCTATGCAGCGTGTGCCCACGGGGAAGTCGCCTCTCTTCCGTTTAGTCTTTCTCTCTCCAGCAGCTGCTGGGTCAACCAGGGCCATGCTGGCCCAATGCCCTAAGCTAAAGAATGGGAGGATCTTCGCTTTAAAGTCACTGTCTATTCATCTGAGACTGCAATGTCCCAACAATTTACTAGGTTAGTTGCATGCATTAGGGTTGGGGTGGCTTTGTGTTTATTCTTTACCTAGATATTTTGGGGTAGGAGCAACCAAAGATGCACTTCTTTTGTTGAAAAAAAAGGTTTACTTAAATTCAGCATCATTTTTGGTGTTGTTAGGATCACTGCAATATAACTGGAACTAAACTACACTATAATTCTAAGAAATAAAGAGCAATTTAAGAAGACTAGACTACTTAGAGCATAGCAAACTAACAAAGAAAAGTGCCAGGCTTTGGGCCAAATATGGTTTCTGAGAATCGAGAATGACTCACGCTGGAATGGCAAGTCATATAAAGCAACAAAAGGAATTACCACCTCCTAACAGCTACACTGTGGAACATTTTGTGGTCTTGCCACAAGACAGCTAACTGATTGGATATAAGGTTATTTTAAGGAGGGGCCTTTTCGTGACTGGTCTGACAGAGCTCAACAATTCTCCTCTTGTGGCCTTAGAACCTGTGTTACAGCCATACCCCCCACCCCCCAGCTGCTGAATCTACATTATAAAACTGACGTAGGAGAAGGAAAAAAGCTCTTACCCCATGCAAGGATTCTGAAGGACTCCCATTATTCTTTGGATCCGATCCATAGCTACACTCTCCTGGAAAGTGCTGAGTCCTGTAAAAAAAAAACACGTTATATTTTTTTGTTTTTAACACTCAGTCCTAGAGCCTTGTCTTCGATAGGCTGAACTGTGCCTGTGCAGCAGATGGGTTCTTGTGAAGTGAGTGGGAGCGCAGACTCTCTGTCTCTGTGGCCAGGAAGTCTGGTGTCATTCAGATCTCCGGCTTTGACAGAGATGCCAGTATGACTGCCCATGAATTCTTGCCTGGCACACAGCCTGCCTGCATGCCCACCAAACCATACAGCTCTAAAGCCCTGCCAACAAAATGCAACATTAAGCATCTACTGGGCTTAATACTATGTAGAAGTGTGTACACCTGTCTTCTGTAGGTTTCACCAGTATTTTAACCACTGCTTTTCCCGAGCAAAAATGTTCAAAGCTCTTACAGTAATTTTACAGCTAATATACAAACACACAAAGCACTGAGTGTTTTTTCCACCTAGTGAGCATTAGATCACACAAAGGGCTCATTGAATGGCAAAGACTATACAAATGCCATGAATATTGTGCTATGGCTTTCACAGTCAGCAGAACAACTCTTGGAGACTTTAGCGCCACATCTAATCAGAGCTCTCTATTACCACAATCAAAACACTAATATTTTGAATGAATGGTGTTCAGCACGCATTTATATTTGTGGAAATTTACTGAATATTTGCAAAGGCAAATTTTAACTTGACATCTTACTAAGACGCTTCTTATTTTTAGCTCCGTCACTCATCTGTACCTGTTCCTAGGTGTTCACAGCACCTTTAATGGGTGAATTATTTTTAGAAATTAATGAGGCAGGCCATTAAATAAAGGGTTTGGATAGCTTCAGGAGCTTGAAAACAATCTCCAGTACACACATTATATGCACTAGCCTGCTAGCAATACTTATAATCCGCAGTTCAGTTTTAAAGAGGCGCTAAAAGAGCTGATGCAAGCTGCATGATTTGACATCTTCCCAACACACCTAATCCAGTAATTATAAATAATTATACACAAGCAGAACAGTTTCATAAGCCAGCCTTCGAGAGATCACTAGAGAGTCAAGAAATGTGTAGGAGTGGCATTTTAAACTGTTTGAACTACAATGGGGCACGTGTTATACAATGAACCAGACTTGTATCGCTCATAAATAAATGCAAACAAAAATACTGTTTAACTACCACTAAACCCTGGAAGACACCTGTAACCCAGTTAGCTTATTATTAAGGTATGGAAAGATTACTGTTATAGCTTTGGCAGCTAAAATTCTGCCATTTATTGTAATAGCATTAATCAACTTTATGTAAAAATTATTTTTTAGGACAACCAAACTAAATGTGCTTGGAAAAGTTTTGTAGAATTGAAACGGTAAAAAAAAATTCTAAATCATTTTGCATCAACTTTGCTTCACACCCTTTATGGTTGACCCTTATTTAAGAATTTATATAATAAATCTAGTTGACATTTATAAAGTTTTGAATTTGAGTTATGATTCAGTCCACCGTCTCACTTTGTGACGCTCTATACACTGTTCTATATAGAACAAATTATATAGTATTTATTAATTAAGTGTTAGGGTTCCAGTGTGTGCTGTTAAACACAACATGGTCATTTTCATAAATCAACTTAGCAAATCAAAGGTCTTGACTGAGCGAAAAGTATATTAAACACTTGAATATTTAGTACAGACGGGATCCTGACAACCTCAAACAGTTTTCATTCTGTTTCAATTCATTCAATATAAAGTATAGCTCATTTTATTCAGGCAAATACAACAGGCACCAAGCAGAGAAGGACATCTAGAAAAAAACACATAGTAATGCAGTGCAAAGGATGGCAAGAAGTATACAAAAGTAGGGACTACAGGTGAGAATTCAGATGACAGAGAAGTGAGTCAGTAAAAGAAAAGCCCCATGTAGGGTTGTGAACCCAGGACTGCCACAATGTAAGAAGTATTTTTAGAACAAGCTGCTACTCACGTTCTCTGTATCTGCCAGAACGGAGGCCATTCAGGATTGAGGAGAGTGGGTGAATATAGCACTGCAACTCCATACACTGTGGACAAAAACCATCATTCAACATCTTTCTAACACTATCTGAGAGAGAACCACTCTTTGTGTGGAAAGTGCCCTGAGGATATGGTTGCAAATTTGTTTTAATTTCTGAAGCATTCAAGGGTGAACTATTGTCTTTTATTTTATTTTTATTTTTTTCAAAATTCCAAAAACACTAATTCTCTACTCTATAAATCTTTTAATTTTCAATATTAAAATATTGACATAATGTAAAATATTAATATAAATATACTATAAAAAATACTGTTGACTCAACTGGCAGGTTCTAAAAAGCAATTACTTAGAAATAGTTTGACTATGTTTGTTTTTAACATTTGTTCTGCTTGTATGTCAATCTAGATCTTGTGGGTGATACAAGTCCTTCTCAGTAACTCTGGAACTTCCCGTGCACTGAATGTGCCTTAAAAATCAACATAGTCTACCTTGTATGCAAACAGCTTGTCCTTCTCTGTAGGCCTGCCCGTGAGCAGTTTTTCATTTTGCTCGGACACTGGCAGGCACCAAGGTCTTTTCTGCGCCTGTCTAGTTTTGCCTTTAGTGCTTCCCAAGGTACAGCTGTGGCCAGACATGTTTTTCTGCCCTGATGGTGAAGGCTCTCTGTCACCATTGAAAGAGCTGGTTGGGCTGGATGGAGGGCTGGCCTTGCAGCTCCTGTCTTCCTTATCCTTCAATGAATGGTCACTGCTTTTCCTGCAGGTTTGAGGGTCACAGCTGTTCTGAGCTGCAGGAGCTGCAGGCAGTATGTCCTGTTTCCGATCACATTCAGTCTCCAGCTCACTGTCATTGTTCTCATCATCGTCACTGGCCAGCCAGTCTATGGAATAGTCCGAATCTGATGCCGACATCCTCGGCTGCTTCATTACTGGCCTGTGAAAAAAAGATGGACTGTGGGTCTAATAGAAAATCTCTGTATTTTGCCATTTACAGGTTCAATATTTCTTGCTGGTTTTACCATCTTCATTATTTTTTTATTATAATATAGATACATATAAAATATAGTCAACAAGCAGAAACGCAGAAAATAGCAAACAAGCTATGCCATCTCTTACATCTTACAGAGAAAGATGCCAGGAAGTACATGTGTGTAAGGTGCCAACACTAAAGGACAGAACAGTTAGTTATCTAGGCCTCACACTGCAGATAAACAGTATCCAAACATTGTCCGGATGCCTATTTCTAAGGCTGTCTGTAATTGAATCACTCTACATTGTGTGCTCACCGTGATGTACTATTTCAACAAGATCAACTCCTTACATGTTGTGGGTACAATTGGGGGCATCTACATAATTCCTTATGGATAGATGTTGTCATATTTGTACATTAAAAATAGCAGGCATGTTATGCTAATCATAAAACCGTCATGACTAACCAGGGGGCTGAAAATAAACAATCTCAACCGCCCAAGACTAAACCAACAGCAACCATGACAGCCACCATGAGCTGGAAACAAGTCTCTCGATGAAGGGTTATGGTAATGAAGTTGCAACGCTGCTGTTACACATTTGTAACAATAAATATGGACAGCAGAGTCCCATTTTAAAACAAGTCTGCTTTAGCATTAGCAGCTGATGAACACAACAGCAAGTTGTGGACATATAGACAAAAAAATGAAGACGGACTTTATTTGTCTAAAGCATTGCATCTTCACAGCATTTTTTTATAAGAACATTGTAGAAGAGGTACTGACAGGTGGATTTATTTGCAATATCTCTGTTATAATCTCGGTTATAAGCATGGTGTATCCTATCACAAGTCAGCAGGAAAAAGCGTTTTCATAGGAATTTAGTAATATAACATAAGACCACTTATTTAGCAGGTAGCAATGACAACAAATAGGAAAGTGCTGTTCACTCTATGTAGGAGGTCTGTTTATACAAACAAGTATTTTATAAAGCAAAACCAGCTTTTTTACTTCTTAGATCTCAAAAAAACATAATACGACCAAAAATAGGAGAGATGAATCCATATTCTGCAATGAATTCATTAAAGGCTGTTAAAGGTTTTTTGTATATTTTTGTATTATATACTACAAACAACCCAGAAAACATGCACATGACCAACATCTGTATTTATAGTATCAGAATTGGGTCATGTGCAACTTTTATCTTATCACCTAGATACGTTTAGCCTTTTTAAATAAATATATAACTGATTCGATCTGTGAACACGTGCCCTCGCATAACAAAGTACACATTATGTAACCAAGAACCCGAGACAAAACGCGCCTATGAAAGGTGATAAATGACTCAGTCAGTCAGAATGCATCAGTTCCAGCTTGTGAAATTTGTTAGACTTCCAAACGTTTCAACGCAGGCAAGTGGATCACGATGCTGAGAAAAGCCGATAAGTGATACAAAGACCAGCTTTGGCAAGGCGATTATCAATAAACAGAACAAATCAATCTGTTACAACATCACAAAGTCATTTTGCACATTCTGGTCTCACCATATAACACATTACAAAAGGTGCAGATAAAAAAATAACTCAAGATTCCATCCAGAACCGCATGCTGGAGTATTAAATAGTACTCTGTCACAATACTACACTGGTTTCATTTCACTGGACTATTTACTACACCATGTGACGTGCCCACATCAATCGAAAATAATCCACGTTCAGTAAGGAAAATAAAATTAAAGCAACAACGCAAAGCTTTCCATAATCAATATCTAATTACCTGTAGAATTATTAAGGGTGGGGCTCTGGAGACAACACCTTAACGCAGCCTCAACTCAAATAAGTAACGTTACTTATAGAATATGTTATTACAGGTTGTGTGAGTAAATCACATACATATATATATATATATACATTGAGTATTTCAAACCTTACAGTCCCGCAATTCTTACAAAACCATAATAAATATTATCGGTTCATCTTTCAACAAAAAACAAGAAAGGCGCCATATTTTGGTCTACATATTTATTAGAATGTAGCTTTACTGTGTAAAATACTAGCACACAAAGGCACGAAGAAACCTGACAATAATCAGCGTCAAATTCACTGCATAGCTATAGGCAACTCCTGTAAATTCTCTTTCTATATGTTCACATAAAGCATATTTGCCTTACAAAGCAACCGCAAACGTCGTACCAGTTTTATTGTAGTGTTACAAACGCATTCGTACCTTTTCTCAGGATATACGGGATTGTTGCGCTTTTCTTTTGTTTCAGAGGTAAGTCCCGGATACGGTGGGCAGCGCGTTGCTGGGCTTCTTGCTTTTCCGTGATGCAGAGCTGCGACTGAGAGGCCCCGTGTTACTGCTCCCCAGGCAACGTGTCTGAGTGGGCGGGAACAAACACGCCGGGATCTATCATTCGCGTGTCTACAGCCTGAGCAGACCAATGAGGCTCGTGTATAGAGGGCGGTCGTAGGTGATAGGCGAGCCGATCTTACATATGCAAATGAGATGGAAATTCAGAAAGCACGTGGACACGCGGATCGGTTTCACTCCTGCAGCAACCTCACGGACTGTCAACGCGGCGGCTGTTTTTGCTCCCAGTGGCAAACTTATTCACGCCTCATTGAATCAGTCTGAGGCTTGGGAGAGAGAAAGAGAGAGCAGTTTATCCGATCTCGATAGTCAGAAATAAGCCATTAATTCAACGACACTCACAGCAGGTTTGCAAATGCCATTAGTTGTAAATTATCTAATGAAACAGGAATGTTTTAGAACACGGGGATTACATTCTGATGGTTGAAGGTTACTTCCAACGTGTAAACAGACCTATTACAAACTGATCGCAAACATTTACAGATATTACACATGGTGTGTTGTTCACGCCCTCCACGTCCGCCTCAACGTTAACTACACATGCGACTAATGGTTTTAGCAGCGAAGGGATGAATGAAACAGGAATAACGTGACGTACTGCAGTGCGTGTGTCTGTGTGTCTGGGGGCTTTTGGTTTGGGTTAAACACGTGACGCATTACGCATTCAGAGCGTAAACATTGCAGTGTTTTGGAGTGGACCGCCCCAAACCAGATCAAACCACACTTTTCCAAAAGCACAAGCGCCACAATCGGCTAGTGAAATGCAGTCTACAGCCTACCACCCGCTGTTACCTAACGATTCATTGTTGTAAATGGCCTTTAATATATCCTAAAGTACATTGCAACCGAGTGGCATATGATCAATTTACCTTTGCTATTTTATTTGAACTATTAAATTATTAAAATATAGTTTTTCCTATCTCAACCTATTCTCAACCCAGCTGTATTGTTTTAATACCATAGCAATCCTACTACACTTATACCACATGTACCAGCTAATGATAAATGTGGTACAGCGGTAAAAGAGGTCACTAACTATATACACATATAAAAAGATAGAATGTCTATTGGGCTATTTTACCTAATGCAATATCAATGCTCATAATGCGTTTCAGTGCTATTTAGTCTTCCCTCATTGATGCTTATAGGCACTGTATGACATACATGTTGGATCCTGATTAGCCTGTTTCTTTTTTTGTACTAACAAAGAAAGGTGTAATATTGTCATCTCACTTATCACTCATCAGATCTTCCAACCTCCATACCCCTGACAATACATTACATGACTAAAAACGTGTGGGGGCATTTCAAGATTGATTGCTACTTTCATCATGACTATGATGAAAACATGTGACTGGTGACTCACACACATGCACACACTCACCCTGGATCTTACTTCACCCCCATGGAAGAGTAGAGAGTGAGTGATTGTGTTTTTAAGAGAGAGAGAGTGACAGAGAGTGCGAGAGAGCCCAAGCATCCTTTCTCTCTTTCAGTATGTTTCTTCCACTTATTCCCCCACATATTTGATCAACCAATCATGCATTTAATAATATTCAGAAATATTAAAGATTTGCAGTGTAAAACAAAATTTTAAGCAGTTTTACCCCTGAAAGTCTTGAATTATTATTTATGGTAATACATAAAATGGTCTGGTCCAACTACTAAGTCTTTGTAATAAAAAAAAATAAGTGCCCTGTTTTTTAACATAGATGAAAAATATGCAGGACCACCGCTAACTGTTTAGATTAACGTTAATTTGATAGCAAACATGCCTTTTGGAACTCCATTACCTCTTCCGAGTTGTGCATGTGTCTCTCAGTACACTCAACAATTTCATGAAGTATGTGACATTACACTGTATTCAAATGTGAGAAAATGCATCCATACTGGTTTGGGTTTTCTAGGTATTGTTGCTAACTTGGAAGAAAGAAAATAAAAGAGGCATTAAAACTGATTGGATCACATCTTTAATCAAAACTTTAAAACATTTCTGTTATTTCTAGTAATCATTTTCTTTTAGTATGTGGCAAAAAGAATTAAAGTGCAGTCATCATATTTGAAAAGATAATATTAAATGATATATACTATATTTTTGTGTGGAAAGGAACAGATCTTGGTGTATTTGAGATTACAGTACACTGAATCTGTGCAATAATAAAAGTCTCTATAGATTTACATGAGGATTCTGGCTCAACTTTCTTTAACAGGCAATTCAAAGAATTGTACTTTATTAATATACTGAAAATATTGTACAAAATTGTACCTCTAATGCTGCCACAAACCATGGGTCAGACCATGTGATATTTACCACCTTCCCAACACCCTCACAGTAGTGCTGGTACTTGGGTCAGGTCTGAGTCAGAGATAGGAATAGGTGCATTCAGACAGGCTGTATATTTCTGAACCTAATAAGGACAGAGAGGCTTGCAGCTGTGCTGCCCATCTCATTTTCTTTTACAGAGAATTGTAATTGTCCAGGACATGAGAGCTGTCCTCTCTGTGTCTGTGAGTGTAAAGCAGCTGTGCCAAGTTTGAACCTTTATAAAAAGGTACGGTTGCTTTTAAATGTTCAGCATGTCAGATCACAGGAATTTGCTTATGCATATCTGAAACAACTTAACATTGCATTATGCTAAAAGAGACACTTCTGTACCTAAATTTTTTCATTTATTGTATTATTATGCAAGACACGGATGAAGAACCTTATATATGATAGCATATACACCGATCAAGCATAACATTATTACCAGCTTCCTAATATTGTTATAATATAATATTATTCCTAACCCTTTTTGCTACCCAAACAGACCCGTTGAGGCAAGACCCCACCACAAGAGCTGCAGTTTTGTAGATTCTCTGATCCAGTAGTCAGGTCATCACAATTTAGCCCTTGTCAAACTCGTTCAAATCCTTACACTTTCTATTTTTCTTACTTCTAACACATCTAATTTGAAGATACAATGTTCACTTGCTGTCTTATATATCCCAACCAATAACAGTAATATATCCCACCCACTACAGTAATATATCCCAGCCACTAGCAGTAATATATCCCACCCACTAACAGTAATATATCCTACCCACTTACAGTAATATATCCTACCCACTAACATTAATATATCCCAGCCACTAACATTAATATATCCCAGCCACTAACATTAATATATCCCAGCCATTAACAATAATATATCCTACCCACTTACAGTAATATATCCTACCCACTAACATT
>JAOUQX010000009.1:7555580-7569500 GCA_028566295.1 Liobagrus marginatus | reverse complement strand
AATCGGCCGAGAGACGACTCGTATCTCAAAAAACTCGTTAGTTGGGTCACTCGTAAGTCGAGGCCTCACTGTATATACACACACACACACACACACATATATATATATACACACACACACACAAACTAACCCGTCTATGAAAGAGCTTTAAATTTAGACATCATATGAAACTTTAATCCATAAATGTAGAGCGCTAAACTAAACCGCTAGTTCGTTTTTAACGTTTATACGGCCGTTTTTTTGAACGCTCACCAATAACTGCTCATCCACACTGAAATGCTTACGTTCTTAAACTGTTTATGTATTAAAAGCATAAGATGCTTTGACCCGACTCATTTCTTCCAGCCGTCTAACTGACTTTCTGATGTAATAGGGTTAGTGTTATGGACAAGCATCGAGACCGATGGACAGGAAGACGTGACGTTGCTACTGCTGATATAACAAACACTATACTTTATAGTCTTGAGGTCACATGGCTGCATCACATGACAAAACAACATCATCGCTTTGAACATTGCACATTTTTTTTCAGTCATCCGAACATCAAAACTTTTAATAGGACTTTAAGAGATTTTTCGTGGCAGAAATGAGTTACAGCATGTTGCAGAATCTCTGACGTCAGCGTGGACGGGACACAAAACAACATTGGAAAAAACAGATGATGCATTTTAAACTGAATCGGATTATTGGGGATGTGACATTTAAAGGTCATCCCGGACTGCGATCATAAAATACTTTTCTGCACAACTGTTGATCATACTGGATCGATACCGGATCTGATTTCCGTTAGCATTTTCCCCAGCTGTAGCATTACTGCTAATATTATCTGCCTGGCAAAGTATCACTCTTATTTATTCCATTATAATAATTACTAATATCTTATAATATACCTTATAATAATAGATATAAGAACTATATCTTCTTTCAAGTTTTGTGATTCGAAACTTTCTGCTAGGTTCCTTTTCTTACATAAGCGTTTACTTCCTCGTTTTTAAAATCAGCATCTTTCACTTTTGAAACGCCGTCCGGTTCTCTGAACACCATCGGAAAGGTTTCCGTGTGATCGGATTGCAAGGCATTCGATCCCACTTACACCTGGGCCTGAATAACTGAGGTTAATGTATACACACACACACACACACACACACGGTTAAACCGTCCAGGCGTCCCAGGAGGCAAAGCATTCCCAAACTTAATTAACTTTGTCCATGGCAAAAGAACAACGGACACGAGAAATGACTTGTCAAAGGTAATATACAAAAGAGCATAAGAGTCGCACAAACGACCGCACTCGCACGACCTGAGTGGAGTGCAGATGGAGATGCAGAACATCTTTATCGTGGTCAGTTATGAAACTGAAAACGGTTGAAAGGTCTTTGGCACCGTTTTAGTTTCAGTGCTGGTCATAAACCAGATCATATCTCAGCAAAGTTAATGATCTTCAACGGAATTTGGACATGGTCGTCCGCGGTTAGTTTGTGTTGTTGTCATGCATTAAGCTGAATAAGACAGATCGACAATCTATAACTACAGTTAGCAAATGTGTCCCAACCCTCTGTAACTCATTACAGCCGTATTCAGCATTACACTTACCGGATCAGAAACAGGAACTGATTCTAAGCATGGCTTATATTTTTCCTTTTTTTTTTTTAGTAAATACATAGAAACTTTTACTTTAAGTTAGCAGGTCAAAAAAGTGAACGAGTACCATTGCAAGGACTGTGTGAATTCCATTCATCCACGATCAATGACCCTACAAAGCCTTAATAGAGAGTGTGTAAATACGTACATATCACACCCATTTTAAAATCAATACAATGGCTTCCGAACAGTTTCGGCCCGGATCGAGTATAAAGTCTCTCTCATCACACATCAGTGTATCCATGGTAACGTCCCACTTACCTTAAAGAGCTTTTCAGATTGTCAGCAGATTACAGCACGTCGACACACACCCATCGTCTCCGTCCAGCCAGGACAAAGACCCGTACCATCGGGGATAGAGCCTCCTGCGCCGCAGCCCCTGAACATCTCAGGGCCCCGCAAACAACTAACGTCTTTAAAAAGGTCCTTAAGACGCATCTTTTTAAGAAGTTTTTTAATGTTTAAACTAACATCCATTTTAAGGTTTTTAAGTTGAAACTGTTTTACTTTTTGCCAGCTGTTTTTAAGCAAGCTTCTTAAGTGTTTTATTCTTTCTCTGTAGCACTTTGAGATTTTCTTTAAAATGTAAAGTGCATTGTAAATAAAATGTATTATTATTATTATTATTATTATTATTATAATAATAGAGTCCTTGTGTTCCGGTTAATCAGCCCCAAGGAAGCACAATCCTACGCCAAGACTAATAAGTTCAATTTACAACAATGTTTAGTCTGAAGGAAGCGTACGCCTACGTTAACCAGGTTCATTATTTGTCATTTCCAAGGAATGCAGATGTTAATAGAAAACGAAGCGGTATCGAACACCTGTAAGTATGAGGTCGCATGTTAGCGCTGATGCTGGACTTTAACCTGAAGATGTATCCTTGCTTGCTAAATAATAATAAAAAGAAAATATAATATGTTATGCCTCATAAGTCATAAAGCCAGAAGCTAAGTTCTAATAAAAGTCTGGACTGCAATAAAAACCTAACAAACAGTAATCACTTGAGACATTTTGCAATAACTGCACGGCACGCCGTTATATACCAGCTGTCATGTGGTGCTTGTCCAATGCAGACACACAAAGGAGCCCTGAGGACACCCCCCAAGCAACCCCACACCAATCTGTCGTCTGCCAACCGTGACAAAAGACAAGTGAAGAGGGGGGATGGTGGTCTAACGCATTTGTCTCCTTGCACTGAATGGACGTTAGTCTCGGGGGGGGGGCGGGGGGAGGAAGGAGGGAGTGGGGGAATCACTTGCTAACACAGTAGCTTTGAGTGGTTTACATCATCAAAGCTGGTCACCATTTACATTGATATTGAAATTAGTCCTGCATTCAGAAAAAATGAATGATGAACAAGCAGGGTTCTGTACGAAACACTTGTGCAGGAACACAATGCTGCTGCCGCTTCACCCACGTTTCAGACATGAAGGCTATAATTACTTCCTTTATGACTAATTTATCAGCGCTCGCAAAAAAAAACTGAAAATGCAAAGCTTCACTACAAACCATGTGACCAACAAGACTTTTGTAGAGTGGAAACTGAAATTGTTTACTGATACAAGAATAATTTTAGACAGTGTTACAGCAGAAATGACGCATTCCAAAATTAAATAAACCATTTCTATGACTTCAACATGAAAACCCAATAGGTGCTTTCTAGGAGCAAAAAACCCCTTGGAGAAACTATTTAGTTGACATGGTTAGATTTCATTAGACAAAAGTCAATTGTCTGATTCAAAAACAAAACCAATAGGTGATCAATCTAAACTAATGGCAGGAGGCTTCACTTCCTAATCATACCCAAAAGCTCACCGTTTCATTTTACTGCACCCTGTTGAAATTACACATACTGCATTATTTTAACGCGTCTCTTTATTGCTTCCATAAACAATCGAATAAAATCATGAGTGCTCAAATATCATGCTACTACTAGCAGTAATTAAACGCAAACATTAGTTACCCCTGTTAAAACAGTATAAATAATCAAATAGTAATGGCCAACATTTCCCCTTCTATCAGTTATTTTAAATTTATGAGGTGATGCAGTCTGTAACGGTAAACTACTTGTGCAATAGAAGGGGAGGGGGGGGGGAATCTATACACAAATTGTGATTGTTCAAGTTTCAAGAAGTGTTATAAATGCCTCAATGCTGACAAACAGCCATAAGAAAATACTCAAATTTAGATCATTTACATAAAAATCTTTATGAAACCTAAAACATCTAATGTTTAGAGAAGTAATCACAATTTGATATAAACACATTATTGAACAATTACAACACTTTCTTCTATATCTTCTAATCCAGTTCCTAAACCACTGTCCAACAGTACACAAGCTGACCTTTGGACAAAATCCATGAACTACAGGAATGTTTTCTTAAAATCATTTCTTAAAACACAGCAGCATTTAGTTTTTACTGAGGCAACATAACTGAAGCTCAGTGTGAAACTGTGTGCAGGAAAGGTGGATTAAAGGTGGACATTCTGAAGGCTTCATGGTACAGTAAGGCTGATTAAAGCTTGGGCTTGGTCATTGAGCCTGAGCTGTCCTGCTCCATCCGCTCTGTGTAAAACAGAATATAGGCCTTGGCTTTGGCTACTGTCTGCTCACTGACTACGGTCACAGTGCTGTCATTGAAGTGATACCAGCAGCCCTCATGAAGACCATATGCTGTATAATGGCCTGATCCCACCCTGGCAGAAACAGACCAAAAGAAATAGGTCAGATTAGTAATACAATGTGGTAGTGCCTATTTTGCAAACGAAGTGTCAAACTAAACAGTAAGAGAGAACTGAGAAATTTGACTAATTAATGTACCGTACAAATGAATGAATGAAACTTAAAAATATATATATAGTATATAGACAGTTACTCATATCTCAAGTACCTAAATAAAACACTATTCTCTACATGGTACACTATTTCAAGGTCCAGCATTTTTTTAACCCTTTCTGAAAAAATATTTACTGCACCCTGAATCTCACAATGTACTGCAAAAAGCAATGTACTAACAATGCTATGTGTAGATTATGGTTTCAGCGTCACTGGAAAAAAACCCCAAAAGTGCAGCATGCCTAAAAATGCCAAATATACGAAACGGGGAATTTATTAACTGATATGCACAGTGTGAGAAAGCGTGTCTTCTGTTGCAGTGATGAGCAAAGCCAATAATAATGTTTAATTATGGAGTAATTCAATAATTTGGTTTCTTTTGAAAAATAGATGTCATACCAAGCAGCAATAGATAAACCTACAAACTATTTTGACTCATTTTGCTATCAGGTGTCTTCAGTTATAATATATATAAACAGATGTAGTTATATGACTGCTTAATTTGTTAACTGTTAAAATTAGTTACTGTATGATGTCAATGTAAATACATCCAGTGAAAGACAGGAAACAGGACCGCCTAATGGTGCATTATCACCACCTACAGCTGAGATTGGGGATTTTTTAATTGATTTTTTTTAATAATGTCAAAAAAATTGGACATTTTGTTAAGGGATGAAAAGCCAAACTCGGACAGCAACATACATAGATTTACTTACCCAGAGCCATGATGCACCACTACCGCAGCAAGGTCATACAAGCAACTCTCAGGAAGACTGTTTTCAGACTGAAAACATAACATGCATTTAATCAAACACCACTGCACATTCCAGAGCTTAACACTTGACTACACGTGCAGAACTCACCTCCAGTAAACTGCACTTCAGGTCAAGGCCTCGCACTGGGAACTCCACATAGGTATCCACTTTATTCCGTAGAAAAGCTGTCCAGTGGAACCGCTTTAGATGTAAACACAGCACCTACAATAGAGCGGGAGAATAAGCGAAACAATCCAAGTATAAACACGAAAATACTCAAAAACAAACCCTACCTTCGGCAGTTTCTGGATCCAGAATTTTTTGGTGGACCTCTGTCGTTTTGTACACTTGTGACACATGTATAGCTCTGTTTCATCAAGTTCCTCCAGGTCAGTGAAACTAGAAAGGCAGTCTAGAAAGGGGGAAATTGGCAAAGCACACTTTAGTTACACAACCACAATATCAGACATTATGCAACAATTAGTTCTGTTCAGACAGTTGGATTGGCTGCAACATGTTTGAGCTGAACTGTTCTGATCACGTTTCACATGTTTAATAAAGCTAGATCATTCCACAGACCATGGGCTACTAAATAATGGCAACAGTTCTGTTATGTTTGTGAACCCACTCACAAACAATAACAAAAAATTTTTAGTTATTGTCTTCATTATTATTGCTAGTAAGTAATGTGTACCTGTGTACACCTTAGTTCAGTAAAGTATTCTCACTGTTAGACAGTGGACAAAAGCCAAAGTTTTTACAATATTTGTAGAGCTTTGTACACGAACAGAAAATATGCAAACATTGCACCGTAAAGCATTATGGTATGCCTTCTCTCCCAAGCCGTACAACATAAGCAGAATAAAAACTTCTCACATAACCTTAAGAATAAAATGTCGTAAATTTTCTGTTGTACAAAGTTGTGAAATGTTGGAATTTTTCGTAACATTACAGCAGTAATGCTAACCGAAAACAACAGGCTTCATAGTCTATAATGCAAAAAAGGTATCAGTCTGAAAAATGAACAGTATGAAGACAAATTATCTGTTTAATATCCCGCACTGTTAAACCATACTAAACAATAAGTAGCACTGTCCCAATGTCTCCATCATGTTATTGACATTATCTTTAATACAGCATATTTCTGATAGATGCCCTAATAAGGTGTGTTTATTTTACATCAACTACAGAAGCAATAAATAAATAAATCAATCAATCAATAAAAAAAGACTACTTACCACCCAAAGTGCAGGTCGGCCCTGGTTCCTGATCTTTTGTCCTTTTTACATTGAACTGGCTGGGAATGTCCAAGGAGAGGTCTGAATGACAGAAATTATACTCACAAAGAGCATTTTAAAACCTATAATGGAAAAACTTCTGGTAAAATTCTCACCTAAAAATGGATCAAATTTCTTTGACTCTGTGCCACATATCAAGCAGTTTACTTCACTGTGCAATACACCACCAAATACATCAGTGACCATAGTGGGAGTTCCATTACTGAAATAGAAGCAGATGAAACAAGATCAGGAACATTTTCATATTTAACTACATGTCTGAGAAACAGACATCATTTTGTTTTTAGAGATTTAACAAAGACATGTCTAAGACTATAAGTCATATAAATTGTATAAACTCTACAGACCATAAACAAGATCACAATTGTTTAACATGTTTTATAGGCAATGATTCCTTTGTTGCTGTCAAAAGTCATGCCTATTTAAAATGTGATAACATTTCAGAGTATGAAAAGTAAAATATCAGCTGAAGGTTTCATGCATGCAGGTCATTGTGTCAAATAGAGGTTAAATATAACAATCAGGGGTTATGTGCTATTGTGGTGTGAAGTGTGTAAAGGTCTTACATGCTACATTTGCTTCCTGAGTTGAGGCTTGGGCTGTCTGCAGGCTGGCTAGACATAAACAACCCATTCTTACTGCCCTGCAGCTCTCTGTGGAGGTGATCCAGTAGGTACCGCAAGAACTCATGGGCATCCTGCTGCTGATAGCCCCTGCAGACATCATATCACACAGCCCAGCGAGTACAGGATTAGGACTAGGAAACAATGATTGAGTAGAACTGTGCTATTATGTTTTCATAAATACCTACGACTAGAGTTGCCTGGTTTACTGTTACTACGGTAGCATCGCGCTACTAAGGCTCCAAAGTACTTGCGGTGACACTATATATTTTTCATATATTTTTATTATTTTCATTACAGTTCTACCGTAAGTAACGTTTGGGGTAGTCTCTAAAATGTTCGCACACTCGTGCCTATAAAACAATATAGTGTCTTTCTGCTGTGCCCTTTTAAGAAGAAAATGTTGTGTAGAATTCACGCCTTCAGCCAGCTCATACTACAGGAGCTTTAAAATCCTAACCGATTCTAAAATTTGCTTGTAGTACACACAACGTCACATACTCGATAACCTTCGCCAAACATCCGGACAGCAAAACCTGCAGCACCAAAACTGAAACACTAACAATCCATGTTGTCCCTTTTCTACCTAACCATTTTCTCATCCACACTTAATCTTCTGCTTTGTTTTTCTCTCTCGATACAAACAATGAGTATTGATGCAGCAAGTTGTTGTGCTGCACCCATTTGCAAAGATTCTACAATCTACGAAGCCTTTCTAAGCCTTCTTGTTGTGTGCTGCAACCGGAATTGTATTACGATTATTAAACTCCTGTCGTGTACACCCGGCTTTAAACACAGCATTTTATTTATATATCTATATAGAAGACTACATTAAGAATTGAAGAGGAAGTGAAGAATGAAATTAAGCAAAAAATATCTTAATTTTTATACATATCTATCTATCTATCTGTATATATGTATAAAAATTAAGATCTTTTTTTGCTTAATTTCATTCTTCACTGAAAGCCCAGTTTTATTTGTTTATCCAAATTCAATTCCTAATGTAGTCTTCATACTTAATAATTTGCAGGATTTCATTACTGTACAGGTGAAGTATGTGTCGTGGGACATTGAATTATTGTAATTGCTTTATCACTGTTCTAGATTTTTTTCAAATAGCCAGTTATTCATTCTCATTATAAAAGGAACCTCTATTATAATATATATTCATGTATTTCTAAAAATTTGCTAAATTACTTGGTAAATTAAGAATTGTAAATTAATACAAGATCCCAGTACTGCGATACTACCAGGTATTGTCATACTTCAACTGGTATAGTAACGTAACATGTATTTATGGTAGTGACCTTACTTAAAAATTTGCTCTAACAGCTGCAAAATTCCAACAGTTTTGGGCTTATGTTAACAAACCAGAATTGATCAGTTAATTGATAAGTCAGTATTTGGCACTGGAAAACCATTTTGAATTTAGAAACACCATGTATCCATGGACCCAACTTTTCCAGTGTCAAAAGTCCAGGTTGGTGGAGGTGGTATTATAGTGTTGAGAGTGCTTTCTGGTGCATTGCCAAATTTTACTACACAGATCTTTTGAGAGCCACAGGAGACCCCATCCAGTATTCATACTGAATTCAAAAGAATTACTGCATAGCGAGTCTACATTTTTAAAAAAAAACTCTGTACAGCACTTGCAGTACTTTTTTTTGTTGTTTTTTTCCTCTCAAGGTAAATTTTGTTTTAAACTAAACAAATTTATTGTGTATTCCACCAGTGGATGAAATAAATGCAAATCTCCGTTTCCTCTTTTGTATATGTATTGAAGCGCTTTTATACTGAAGCTAACTTACTGACTGTCAGATCAAACAGCTCTCCGATTACAGCTATGATTTCAACAAAGTAAGAAAAGGCACTAAATTCCCAGTCCTCAAAAGGCAGATCCATAGAGCCAAAAAGAAGTCTGAGAAATGCTGTTGCACTATAGAGTGGCAGTCAAAGAGGTCGACAGAGGACTAAAGTAATGCAGGTCATGTGCTTGAACAAGAGCCACATTACCTGAAACTTGGCATTATTTTCCAGATGACATAGAACAGAGCATCTGGGCTAAAGGCAGTATGACTTCCCTGCCAAAGGGAACAAAGGGTTTTCCTGAGCTCCTCTACCAGGGACCTAACACACACACACGAAACAGTTTATGACGGCTTAAAAGTCACATCATCTAGAATATTAAGGCAGTTGTTGCGAGAAAGTTCACTGCAACAAAATATATATTTAAATAACTAAATAAATAAAACACTATAAAACCTACTACTAAAACCTACAATAGTGTCCTTACTCAATCCTACAAAAACATTAACACTTACCAATTTATTCTTTAATGAATACACTGAATTAAATAAACATCCCTTCACAAATTAATATACTAATAGTTTCATATTTACACCAATTTGCAAAAAAAAATCTCTTAAAAAACTATATAACAGGAGCGCCAACAACTGCCAATTTACTGAAGGGGACCTTACACACTGCTGTCCCCCTGGCTTCGGGTGTGGTACATTCTCCTTCCTGCAGTCTTTCCGCTTCGCAGTGCCACTGCCGGCATGTCTTTAAAATAGCGACTAAATTCAGGAATGTTGCTGGAAAAGGGGGAAAACAACACTTTCAAGGACAACAGACAACCAGGTAACCAGAAAAAAAAAATCTAAGCAAATTAAGAAAAAGCGATTGGGAAAGCTGTATAGCTATTATTTAGTATACACAGCTGTCTAAGCAATTAAATTTACAGCATTTAGCAGACACCCTTATCCAGACTTACATTAATCTACTTTTATATAACAGAGCAGTTGTGAGACTTTCTCAAGGGCCTAGCAGTGGCAGCTTGGTCCTGGGATTTTAACTAAGAACTCATCAATTAGTATTCCAATGTTACTACAGTAAATTTTAATACTCCCTGGATAAAATAGATTGGAAGCAGCATTGCATTACTTTTAAACATCATAAAAGACTTTGCAAAAGTTGCTATACTGTTTGACTTACAGTGTGCTAGATTGTAAGGGGCATATCAGTATTTATATTCTGGATACTGTTTGCACATACATTGTTGAATAATATATTCATATGCTGCACAGAAACTCTCCCATAGCGAATATATTTCTTTAATATACACATATGATTCAATATTTATCGACACTCGCTCATTTTCAGTTATACTACTTGCACTTCTGGTACATGCTAAACGACATTTTGTTTCTATGTACCTGTAACATGCAATGACAAACTTTGTAGCTACCTATCTCTAGTAGCATAAGGCTTATTTGTGCCATTATATTTATGGAAAAACAACAAACAGAAGTGGTACTCAAAAAAATATTGTCTGGGAAGTGTTTTGACTTTAACTCCAGACACCTTGTGATATTTGGACCAATGGAGGTCAATTTGAAAACTCAAAAACACAGAATGTCAACTAAAATTACTGTCTGGCACAAAACACAAGTTTGTTTAAATTGAGCAACTCAATTACACACATTTGGTTCTTATAACAAACTGTCAGACACTTTTTATAACTCATTCATTGGGATATCTTTCAGGTTTTAGCTTTACTAAGTCATTGAGAAAAATAAAAGTTAAACGAATCATGTGGTTTGAGCACTGGTTGTTGTTTAACAGACAAGTCAGCTGGTGTAAGCAGTCAGCCAAGTGTTCTTGGCATACATTAGTTTGACTAGACGGAGTCCATTGCTTTCCTTCTCCGTGGCTTTTCAAAGGCTTGAGCTGCATTCCTCCCTCAGTTTACCAAACTATGCTAGCCCTGCATCACCACAGATTCTGCAGAAAACCATACCCAAGAGACTGGAGGATAGCGTTCATGAAGCAAGTATTTCCCAGGTTGCGGAGGCCAGTGGCACTCCAACCAGGGGGTCCTTCCTGAAAAGAGACAGATAAAAAAAAACCCATTTTATTTCTAGGGACTGTTTACATAGTGTTTACACATTAGCACAAAGCTACTAACAAATAAATGCAATACATTGAAAATCACTTATATAAAATGTACTCTTCTACATACCTGATAGAAATCTTTGATGGAAAACAATGCAAGACAAACCTTTTTATTAACCACAACATCAAATAACAAAGCAAAATAACTACCGGAACTTCAGTAAATACAAGTAGGTTTAATTATTTCTTTTTTATTAGAAACTTACAATATGTGCTGACATCCTGAGGTCAGGAGAGGAACTACCTGAGAGTTTTCTTTTCCTTTGTCTGTCAGAATTCATCACAGAGCTGACAAAATACATTTGTAGTATACATTTATAATCAGGTATGTATTTTAGAAAAAAAAAAAAAAGACTGTAGTTAAACACCACTGAATCGCCATTGTGCATTGTTAAGAGAATTAATTCATAACAGTGGAGGAATATTCTTTACTATAGCTATACTTTAATCCAGATACTTAATAATAATGTGTTCATTTAGCATGCCCACAGGGAGTACTTTGGACCGTACTTACTTTTCCAGACTCTGAAGATGCTCCCTCACTTTCTGCACTTGGCCTAGTTTGGTGTCATTTACCACAAAGTCATCACAACGGTAACTAAAAGGAGGACAATGATTATGGGAAAAGAACCTTGTATGAATCATAAACTATACATGTCTATTAATATTTCAACAACATTCCACTTTTAATGTTCATTTGGAAGCCTGCCTTGTGATTATACACACCAAAAGGTACTATAACTGCTGCAGTCCATGCACACAGTGTGTTGTTGAGGCATCTCTGTTTTCTTCTGTCCAGTTGATGAAGGCTGAACCTCCTCAAAATGCTTCTTGGCATGACCATTGACATATCTTACAGTACATGGATATAGATGAATATACTATTCCATTAGCTGAATCTTAATTATTTCCATTCTTATTTTCTAACGCGGAATCATTAAAGATGAATTAGTGATCAAAAGAAAACACGTACCTTCCACAGTGCACATTCAAACAGGTGAGGCAAACCCAGGGACTTTTATTTGACCGGCAAACTAGACAAGAGGAAGAGAAACGCGATAGCTGATACAAAAATGACTAAACCTGATTCTAAAACTGTAAATGAAAAAATAAATACAATTTTTGGAATTTTTTTTTAATGATTTTAAATTTCACGCAAATCCGGATTGTCTTTTAAGCATCATTATGCTAGGTAGCAGAGAAACGTTTCCTTTAAGAAAGTCGTGTTAAAACGTTGCCCTGTTACTTTTTACACTAATATAGAAAAATGATTCAGACGTGAAAACCTCATGACCGTTAACCTCGGAATGTTTCACCCACATGAAACCTCTATGAGTTAACAGTTAGTGTAGTTCCAAATAACAAAACTAAATGTCTCGCGGCACTCTAAAAAAATCACATACAACTTTAGATCCTTCGAGAAAAAAAACATCTAACGTTACCTTACGATAAACACGTGGCGCCGGTATACGGAACAGCACTCTTCTCACCATGATTTAAAACTAAATCCACTTCCGTTATATTAGGTAATCAATTAGTTAATGTGCGAGCTAAAGGATACATACATATTATTTTACTGATATTTTCAAAAATGTTATACGTGATTAGTTAGTGTAAAAGTTGCCGGTTGGAATAATTGGACTATGTTAACTTGGTAAAGTGTTTGTTAGCTAAAGTTAGCTATCCGTTTTTTTAATATAAAAAAAAGTGTTATCATCGGACAGGTCAGTTGTTATTCATCGCTGTATTAAGCCACTCACCAGTGCAGCACCATGAAGACGGTGAACCGTGTGGAAAGCGGGAGGTATCCACCGCCACACACAATGTAGAGCTGAGATGAGGGCACTCCATTTCATGTACTGCTAAGTAGATGAACTAACACTTTTCCGCTAGATATTTTACACTCAAATGTAGACGACGCTAGCTATTTTATAGAAGACGGGAAATAATTCAACAGCCGGTGGAGATGACTGGACTAGCCAGCGCGTTAGCTCACAAGCTACAGGCCCGAACAAAGGCTTATCTTAACCGATGCTAAATGCATCAGACACACCGAATTACACCGAAACACTGTTGTCCGGACTGTCTGATTCCTTCGTCACTGCTACCATTGTAATAAAAGCTATACTGACTCACAAAAAGAAGTATCGAGCCAACGGGGAAGAGGCGCCATCTAATGACGTCAAGGGTTCAACAAGGTCGAAGAGTCCATAAGCAAGGAACAATATGGTACTTTAATGATACTGCTTAAACCCGCCCGATGCTAAGTCTACAGATAAGCACAATGTTGGCTAATGGCTATGAACTGCATGATGCATCTTCGCAAACTAGTCCCGGCGGTAAATATGCCAGTCACGATACTATGCAGGGTGTAGAAAAGTTGAAACGCTCTACTCTGGCGACACCTGCTGGTGGAATACTATAAACGCTAGGGGAAAACACGCACACAACAAGGAATTGAACCCCGAGCCTGGCAAGAGCAAGGAAAACATTAACCACCAAACCACCACTTCCTCATTATGTTACAGTTAGTAATGCAGTAAGGTTGAAAGCATAGAATAAATAAAGCCGGGTGTTTTTTTTTTTGCCTGAGGCGGCTGTAGTGATTGTCAGATGTCTCATATTTTCTTGAAACAAAACTTTTTTTTTTATTAAAATGTTTACCATGAGCACTTACAAAACAAAGTTGAACCCATTACAATGAAAGAACAATGTTTGCTTTTCTAATGCAGTGTAGTGACAAAAATGAACAATATGAAATGTGCATACCATCAAAATGACAACATTGATAATTATACTGACTTCATTCT
>JAOUQX010000009.1:7510323-7545951 GCA_028566295.1 Liobagrus marginatus | reverse complement strand
AGCAGGCATTCGGACGGGCGCGGGAGTCCGCCCAGAACGGATCCATACCGCCAAACCTAACAGTAAGCATTGTGGCACAAGTACATCGACGCAAGCAACCTGACTGAAACGTCCTTTTGTCATATGTTCTGGTTTTCCTCATTTTAGTAAACATTTTGGAACAAAATTCTCTCAAAATCCCACAGTTTAACACTGGTGTAAAATAAATAAACACCTGGATTGACGCATTAGATGGACAGAGTTTGAATGTTCTTCCCGTGAAATGTCTTCCGCTTACTCCAGGTTTCTTCTTCCTTTGAAAGACCTGGTTTGTACGATGTAGAAATTTCTAAATTGTCTGTAGTGTGTCACAGTATCTGCCCAAATACCATCATCTGAAGTATACCATAGCAAGGTATAAAGACTAAGCCTGTGTGCCAAAGGCCAGGAGGATAGTGAAAGACCTCAACCATCAAAGCAATGGATTGTTCTCTCTCTGTTGGGAAGCGTTTCTGCTTTTTGAAGGCAAATACAGGGAGAATGTGGAGGAGATTCTTCCCGCAGGTTATCCAGTCTCTCGACCAAAACTCTCCTGCTTAACACACAAACTCGTACGACAACAGGAATGTCTTTGCACTAACATGCATACATTGTATATAATGTCTGCTACATGCATGCATGTGTGTGTACAGTTTAACCTACTGCTGTACAATATCTCTTTCTGTTAAAAGTTTTTCTATGCAATTTCTGTCGGTCAGAAAAGCATTTACGTGCACGTCGTACTATGTATGATTGTATGTGACAAATAAACTTTGAACTTGAAATTAGTTCTTGCTTACTGTTGTTTAGGGCCTGATGGAGAGCACCACTGGTCCATGAATTACCCATTCTGTGGAGGGGTGTTCCAGTCTCCCATTAACTTTCAGCCTGAGTTGCTGAGATTTGATCCAGGCCTTCTGCCCATTCAGCTGCAGGACTACAACCTGTCTAGCAAAGAGCCGCTCACTCTCAGCAACAATGGGCACTCTGGTATGAGATGTATCTCTTTAATGCAACTCTGCATTTCTAAGTGACTATCTGTGGTAACATTTAGATTCTTTTCGTGAAATGAGTTTAAATACTGTGGGATTAAAGAAATCTGTTTGTTGAAGCACATGGCAATTAATTCATATTCAATATGGAGTATGTAGATTTATCGATGATATTAACATAACTGTACAACCAGTGTAGGGTTCTAGGAAATGCTTCATCAAACAAGTGCACTTGCTGTTATACAGCAGTCCGACTAAAATTTGCATGTAAAAGATTTCATGCATTACTTGCTACTTGTATATTCATATTTAATCCCCAACAGTTGATGTACTGTTTGGCAATGTATGCTCAATATATTACAACTTTAACACTTTCTCACTTTCATAATCAATTATTGTCCAGTGAAATGATAAACTGCTGTTAAAGTATTGGAGACGTATCCATCAGCTGCATCAGTCACAGTGCTGGTGTATCTTCTCAAGCCACGTGTGTAGTCCAGCATGGAGAAAATGACAACATGATTTTTCCTTCCTCCCCCCCAGTTGTATGTCAGGCACAGCAATTTTCTGTAATCACCCTCTCATTATGATAACTGTCCAAGTGCAATAAAAGCAACAATCAGCTTATATTTAGGTAAGCAAAGTATGGCGTGTTCTTAGTCAGACTCAGACAGCAGCTAATCTGTTATACAGCAACGTGTGTGCCCTGTCTTTAATGAGTCACTCTCATTTTCAGTTTAGCACATAATAGTGTTGGTAATCCAGATCATAAAAAGAAATGCCTACATTAGCAACAACATTCTATTTTTATTCTTGTTGCTTACTTTCTGTCCTTAATATCAGGTGAGGTCTACAGTTGGCGTTCCAGTTTATCTTAAAGGTGTTCCTGTGAGGTTGCGGTGATTTTAATGCAACCCCCCTGGCTGATCTACAAGATGCGTCAATTAAACTTTCTCAAGCATTTAAAATAGATAGGTGTTTATGGCGTTACAGAGGAATGCTAAATTTATAGCAACGTTTTAGTGACTCATATTTTAACGAAACAGAGCCACATAAGCATTTTGCTATTAATGAGGGACCAAATCTCTTTTTTTTTCAGTTTTATTCATCCTCTTGTATTGTTTCAAAGTTCCTTATTATATTTATAACTCCATCATTGCATATTTTATATGACCAAAGCACCTGTGTAATGTGTTTGCATTTAACCACAGTGCAGCTGTCTCTGCCATCCTACATGCATCTTACTGGTCTCCCTCATCGCTACTCAGCAGCTCAGCTTCACTTCCACTGGGGCTCCACCAAAACACCAACCGGCTCTGAACACACGATCAATGGCAAGCAGTTTCCTGCTGAGGTAAGACGCTCTCTTGATCTCTTACAGCAAGCTCCCATTAGTAGAGGCAGAAAGAGCTTAATGCTCATTCTTTTTATAATGGATTGTGCATTTGGTGTCTGGTCTTGCAGCTTGGCTTTCTTCATATCCCATGATTATAATTTACCCAACTAAATGTGACTTTTTGATTTTAGGCTTACACACATTTGCTGCTTTTATATTTAGGGCTGAGAAAGCAGGTAGATGCATGTCTTTATCTGTAGAAGAGTATAATGATACACGGTATACTGCTGTGTTTTAAAAGAAAAAAAACGGTTTAACTACAATGTTTGCAGTATTTGACAATGGAAAGTGGCGCTGTTTAAGATCTGAAGGTTAATATTATTAACACTAGCTGCACATTTGTTTTCAGGTATGCAGCAGCGTCCACGTCATCTTCAAGTACATCTTGAAGCAGATCTACTAATGCGTGTCTCTCAGGGAAAAGTATAGTCATCCAGTAAATTATAGAGCCTCTGCCTAGTTTACCAAAAAAAGTTCTCAGAGTGGTTCATACCGAAACTGCACTTTGAGCACAGAATAATTTTTACATTAGCGCCCTACTAAATTGGTGGAATTTCACTTTCCTAAGGTCACAACCAGTTTATAAATACTTTTTTGCCAGAATATGGTTTAATTTTAGAAAACTGCCCTCAACATGATGCATGTTTAAAACATAAAGTATTTTATTGTACAAGTTGTTTATTTCCTCAGCCAATTGTTCTTCTTTGGTAGTTCACTGAACAATTAATGTTACTTCGCATCCAAGGTACTGGTAGGTTCTTCCCAGAACTTAATCTGACATGAAATCATCAATTTAGTTTTAAATTCGCCTAAGGCTTGCTCATTGGTATACCTGTCACACATTCACATTTCTCTTTTTCTTATTATTGTTTATCTTCCATAAAGCCGCTTTGGGCGTCTTGTGTATTGTTAAAAGCGCTTTATAAATAAAATTGATTTGAAAATTCCTAAAAATCTGCACACACAAACAATTCTTAAATGTTCCTCTGTCAGTATCAGCTTAGCATCCACCATCAGTTTGGCACCAATACATAAGCATGCTACAGATTACCAATGTTTGGCATGTTCCTTTAAAAAAGTCATTAGTTATAGTTACTTCTCACAAACGAGTTAGTAACTGAGTTACATCATTATAAAAGTAACTATAGGGAAAGTAACTATTGTCAAATAACTTGGATGCCACCAATATTAAATATGTTGAGTTAATTAAATGAACTTGACCTGCCTGTGGTTGCTGGTGCGTTTGAGTGCGTGAGAGCACCCGCACTAGCTACTCTGCCTTTGGTTGGCAAACAATCTATCTAAGCCCATCATCTCTTGTGGTTGTCTCCTACCCACCAACAAATACACACAAACACATCAGAGAAAGAACTTTGGGAGAGAGCCTGCTTGGTGTTGAAAACCGCTTCAGTGAGCTCAATTATATGAATGCATTTTATTGTTCGTAACTGGTAAACAGTCAATCGTTTGATTACTCGTAACTGGGGAAAAATAACGGCGATAGTAACATTTTATTACTAACTTTAATCACAACTTTATTTTAACGTGTATTTATAGCGCCGTTATTCCAATCACTGCAAATCAGGTACACGTTAGTGTTTAAAAATCTTTTCAAGAAATGCAACGTTTCTAAATATACAATTATCAGGCACTATGATTTGTACCAGGTGAAGATAGTTTTTTTTTGTTTTTTTTCTCAGATGCATTTGGTTCATTTCAATTCTGCCAAATATCCCAACATCTCCATCGCATTGGACAAGTCTGATGGTCTTGCTGTGCTAGGTGTTTTTATTGAGGTGAGTTGCTTTGTTTTTTTTTTTCTAAAGAAAATACTTTTTCAATGTAAGAGTGCTGCATTGTAATGTTTTTTTTAAATTTATTTTAATAAAGGTGGGAGAATACAATCCTGCTTTTGACCGCTTCCTCAAATATGTCAATGGAATTAAATATAAAGGTCTTTTTCTTTGTGTTTATTTACAAGAATTGGCAATAGTAAGAGCATATTAGATCACGTACATAACTTTACGCGAATCTCATTTGTTGTTATTCTATGTGACAGGTCAGAAATTGCAGGTGGCAGGCTTTAATGTCCGGGAGCTGCTCCCCACTCATCTGGATGAATATTACCGTTACGATGGCTCTCTTACCACTCCCCCCTGCTACCCGAGTGTGCTCTGGACAGTGTTCAGGAATCCAGTCAGCGTCTCCCTCAGACAGGTACAACTGCATACTCCAGACACACCCGCTCTCCACTACACCGAAATGCAGAGGTTTCTAAGCTTTTCCTTCTTAATGCTATAATAATACAGCAGACAGAGTTAAGAGAAAACTACTTAATATTCCATAAACAATGAAATGTCAAAACGGTGGTGGTGGCTCAATGGTAAGGCTCTAGGTCAGTGATCAGAGGGTCGGGGGTTCAAGCCTCGCACCAGTCAAGCTACCATCATTGGGTCCTTGAGCAGGGCCCTTAACCTCACTTGCTCCAGGGGTGCCGTTTGTTCTGGCTGACCCTGTGCTCTGACCCCAGCGTTTAAATTCATGCTGGGATATGCGGAATAAAAACATTTCACTGTGTGTATGTGATAAATAAGATCTGAATTTGAAATGATTGTAAACAAAAAATGCTATTTTAAGCCGTTAAACTGTGTGAGACTTTGTTTAAAGCTCATTGCTGATCAATGCTGTGTTTCTGTTCTTGCTATGTGATTTACAGTACAAGGCTTTAGCCACTGCGTTGTTCTCCTCTAATGCTCATGAAGCCGCTCCAATGCCTCTGCTTGGGAATTACCGTAAAACCCAGTTAATGGACAACAGAGTGGTTCTGGTCTCCTTCCAGCAAGGTAAGTACTTCGTGGAGAAACTTGTAAGTTTACCTGCCCAATGGCTGTACGATAAATTGCTTGGTTTGGTTTGGGAATGTGGCTTTGTTATTATGACCTGTTGAAATGGCTATGGCTTGGTTATAGGTGCTATACTCCCTGCTTATGCTATAAATCCTGCTGGCTGCACTCTTTCTTCTTCTTTGTCCTTGCTCATTTTTTTTCCCAATGAATTGAACTACGTTGTATTTGTGCTTAAATTAGAAGGACATAAAACTTCCATTCAAACTCTGGTTTGAACCACAAGAATGCTGTAAATACTTGTTCTGAGATGTAATATGTGGGAGAGAAAAAGTTTTTATCATACCGACATGATGAAGGGAAAATCAATCGGCTACTGAATTCTTGGTCTTTCCCTGCAGCTGTAGATATAATTTACTGGCATGTTCCGTTTTCAGCTTGTGCTTGTGGTTCTTTCTTCACGGTGTGCTCACTTTTCTCTGATGTTAAATTGTGATCATCAAAATGATTGGTCTGCAGCACACTCCTTTCCCAACCTGACCTAGAAGTCTTGAAGAAAGCTGTTACAGCTGATGCTACGTTTGAACTTGTTTAAACTTGTGTGTGATTCAGGCTGGGGGCTGCATGGTACCAATTCAGTGGCATCTCCCATGCAGAGAAGGCTGATCATCCAACAGCTACTGAATGGAGACCTTGCAGATCTCGCAGATGGAGAGCTAAAACATCTTTTGCCTAAGCTCCAAAGAAAGCCTTGGGCTGTTAAAAAGTGGGGGAACACTCTAAAGCAACAACATTTGGGTCAGGTTTCTAAGAATCATCAGATGAGCAAGGCGTCTGACACCACTGGAAACAATCAACAATCCATTCAGAAGAACTCTCATGCAAGCTCCAGTATGGGCATGTTTGGTATAAATGCTGATGCATTGTGTTTTATATCTCTGGAAAAAAATGTATCTGTTTGGCTCAGAAGACATCATGCAAATACTCCGATGATTCAAGCTTTAAGAAAAGCTTTGTTTCCAGAGCTGAACTTAAAGAGCTACTTAAACTGCATGTCTGATTTGGATCTGCAAACAATCAGACACATTCTTCGCTTTAGACCTAGTGATGAGGCAAATGAGCTTGATCAGGCCCTTACCAAAGTTAGTCAGGGGCATAAGCAGAGGCCTATAACACAGTATCAGGAATCGGCACTGACCAAACTAACAGGACAGACTCAAGCTGCTGTCCTGAAGAATAGCCAGAGCATGGTGGCCACTAATCACAGACTGCAGCCTATGGAGTGGGAGGATTAAAACCCCACTGGGCCCATAAACACAGGCCGCAGAGCACATTATAATAGTCAACAAAGTCAACCTTACATGCAGACTCTCATTCAAGTCTTAATCTTTGTTACATTAACTTGGCTTTTGTTGGTACTTTATGATGTCATGGGTTTATGGGCTCAGAAAGGTAACTTTTATTTTTACAAAGAGCGGCGAAGGGGTAGTATCACTAATTCTGCTATTTGTAGTTTTGTGGCACGTGATCTGTAGAAGTTTACATGTTATTAATGGAGAGTGGTCTTCACATTGAACACATCTTACCAAATGGTCTTACAAATGTGTGCGATTATGCTATGGGCAAAAGTTTAGTTTAGACAAATTTCGTTTCAACACCAAAGTAAGGGCAGATTACATAAACCTAAGTCAAACCATCAGCTGTGTGTGTGTATATATAATTCGAAGGATAGGACTCTTTCCTGGCAAGTAGATATTTTTGTATTTTATTTGTTTAGGTTCTATTCCATTTGTGTCACAATAATTACATAGTTAAGCAATTACAGACATGTAAAGTGGAACATGGTAGAAAAGATGAAAACGAATGGTGACAAACATTCCTGTGTTTTCTGTTCGTGTGTCCGACAGCTTTAGTTTCATGTTTAGACCAAAGAAAATGCATAAAGTACTTTTTCTTGTTTTGAATGAAGCCTCTCAATCATTATGTATAGAAGAAATTACAATAAAGAAATTAAACTGCACTTCAAGTATTGCTTTTTACTACATTCAAGCAGAACGTAAAGCAGTTTGCTTTAGAAGAAAGCAAAGCCTGTTTTTTTCACATATAATGTTGAATGTATATAAAGTACGGTATACATTTCTCTAATGTAAGCAAAAAACTTTTTTTTGTGTAAAGCTGTTCAAAACTTCTCATATGCAAGAAGTATTCAGTACTTTTTAAATATGTCCTTAGCTATTTTAATATCACCTAATACTTAGTAAAATAATAAAGTTTGGAAGGGTGAGGTCACTGTGGTACTCCATAATGCTCCATTATACAATAATAGATATAGATCTCTTTTGTTTTTATTTATTTTTATTGATTTTACGGTCTTCTGTGGCACAGTTAGTATACTAGAAATGTGTGTTCTCTTTTTAGTATTCCTCCTGGACGATGCATTGTAAACTATATTTCTTGTGAATGATTGGCAATCAGGTGAAAACAAGAAGAGTTGTAAAGAAAATCGTACAGGGGGAAAAATCTTATCACATGAGATTAAGTGTTATTGATTAATTTTGAACACGGGCCCCATTCTCAATTATTAATGGTGTTCATACTTATGCAACCAGATTATAGTAACTTTTACAAACTTTCCTTAAAATATTTTGCATGTTTTTTTTTTCTCTTACTTTATAAAAATGGAAATTTGACAATTTATTTAATCAAAGTAACCTTAAAAGGGCTGTGTAGCGTTTTTCTCTCTATTGTAAAGGAGTTGCTATTGTGTTTTGTAGTTTACTTTATTGTACCAAAACAATATTCAGCAAGTTAATCTTTTGTTCTTACATTATTTTCCTTCTTTCTGTCTCACTAAGGTGACTCCACTTGGAGCTGGGGTATGTGATCTGTTTAAACCTCATTAATGTTTTATGTCTCTCACTTCATTTATACCCTCATTTCTAAAGACATGCAGGACCATATTTTACTGTGGGTATAACTGGGATACAAAGTCTGACTTCCACTGATATTACATTTAAAACATAAGCAAAATGTCACTTTGCTTAAGTGTGTGTATATATTATGGCACCATTTCATTAGGGTTTTACAGGATTCACTCGCATGTCATAATGTTTTCTTGACTGTGTTGTTTATCTGTGATGTGGTGACTTAGAATGCATTAACATGATCTTAACATTTGTAATTAAATAAACAAACTTTATTTAATGATTTAAGATTATACCACGGTGAGGTCAATAGCACAAGTTTCAAATTAACAATCCTTCTTAAAATTCTAACAGTAATGTTCAAAGCTATTTTGTGTGTGTGTGTCTGCCTACTGACATGCTTTTGAGATGTGATGGGAACCTGCAGAAAATCTACATGGACTGTAGGTTTTAGTTCCTGTGCACGTAAATTCACATTTTGAACTTCTGTGTCCAGTTCAAATCTGAAGTGGAGTTGTACACCATGTAATTTTTAGAAAATGTTTGTTTTATGTTTTTAAGAGCACTTCTTTTCTGACCTCCCTGCTGAATCTGCAGGATGAGTCACCAGTGTTTGCATTGGCCTCAAAGATACTTAATTTATTTTTCATTCTTTGGGCTTTTATTTGAACTTGTGTAATATTACGTCAGGGTGTAATTAAGAGCAAACTGTTCTGCCTGTTCCATCTGTAGGCATATAATTGGACTTAAAATTAACGTGTGTGTGTGTGTGTATATAATTAAGTAAACTATATTTCAGTATAAAATGTTCCATAAAATGCATACTAATTATAAAACATCCTCATACTATGAGAACTGTAGGTTCTTCACTTCTATGAAAAGTGTACAATATTTATCTTAATAAATGTGTGGTGATTGCTCAGTAGTTTAAATAGTAATTTATTTAAAAATATACATAGTGTATATAATGATTGGTGATTGTACACTACATTTACATTTACATTTAAGTGCATTTGGCAGACGCCCTTATACAGCATGACTTGCATTTACCCAACCGAGCAGTTTAGAGTTAAGGGCCTTGCTCAGGGTCCCGGCAGTGATGGCTTGCCAGTTCTGCAGTTCCCCTGTCTTCAAATCAGCAGTCCAACACCTTTAACCACTGAGCTACTTCTACATTAGGACCTTAATCTCATATGTAGTCCTCTATAATATATTGGCGAATAACTTGTGCAGGAAAAATACTTCAAATGTATTTATTAAGCGATCAGTCATGTGAGTAAGCTGCTCGGTTCTTAATCACTCAGCAGATCCACTGCTATCCGGTTTCACTCAAGTGAGGCAGGATTAAACTTGACTTGCAACCTCTGTGTATATTCCATAAACTTCCTTCAGATACCTTATTCCCTAACCATTAATCACTGATGCCCACCTAAACACGTCAGTGTGTTTCACGACATTGTACTCTGATGCACTCACTCTGTCCTCTTACAGGTGCATTAACATCTTTCATAATTGTCTCTGGGTTTGGCACCCCGCTCATCATCACAGTCATGTGGCACCTATTTAAGAAACGGTAAAGTAAAACCTTTTAACCATATTGCTTGTTGTGAATTTAAACCCAAGGTAATTGTATAAATAGCAAATACCTGACAAAGACTTTATGATTACCGTAACTTGTTTCCTTGGTAATAGGACATCGCCATTTTTGTCACTAGTTTTATGTAGACTTTGAGAGGGTAACTAACTCTTATCAATTAAAAGAAATGTAAACGTTTGACACATGAGTAAAATGTCTCATAATTCAAATCTTATCACATATACGCAGTGAAATGCTTTTATTCTGCATATCCTAGCCTATGAATTTGAAGGATGGGTTCAGAATGCAGGGTCAGCCATGGTCACTTATCCCTGTGGTGCCCCTCGAGCAACTGAGGTGGCCAAGGACCTAATGATGGTAGCTTTCCTGGTGCGAGGCTTGAAACCCAACCCTCTGATCACTGACCCAAAGCCTTACCATTGAGCCACAGAATTATTGTATTGAAATTCTGATCAACTATGAAATCAGAGTAGTAATGTCATATAAGAATATAGGGTTAATGTGTTATTATGGGAATCAAATAAACTTCTAAAATGTGATCGATATAAATACTTCTTCCTGAAAACTGATGTTTATATACAGTACTTAAGTAAATACTGGGACGTTGAAACTCAGTGGCTAAGGTGTTGGACTATTGATCAGAAGATGTTTGGTTCAATTCCCATCTTTTTCTGGGCCCCTAATCAATGCCTTTATCTGCTTAGTTAAGTAAAAAAGTTATATAAATGCTAGTCACACTGGATAATGGTGTTTGCCTAATGCCAGAAATGTAAATGTAAAATACATTTTTATAGTTGCTAAATATAACACTCTCTATAGCTTGTTGTTAAACATAAACAAAACTAAAAATGTATATCTAACCTTTTGTAAGAAAAAACATTAATTTCTACATCAAATATATTACTTCAATGAATGTCTAAAGTTTAATGATTCAATGATAATTTCTGTTATCTTTTTTTGTAATAATCTGTCTTGACTGCATAAATTACGGATAACTGGAAAATTCTGTCTTGAACAAATGGAGTACATGGCAATGTTGAATTAATGCATTGAAATGTGTCTTCAGGTCAAAGCAAGACCAGAATAACATAAAAGCTGAGGGATGCAAGCTGCGGGAGGGAAAAGAGAAGAGCACAGGCGTGTAGCTCGGTGTTTGCTACACCACATTACAAGACCTGGGCAGTGAAGTATCCTACAAATTAAACATTTTAAAAGTATACACAAAGCCAAATCTCTGGGAAGAAAACCTTAAATCATTTACCGGTATATTTGTGCATCTGACCTTGAATTAAGGGATGTCTGACTGGGTGGTTGGATGTGTGTGTGTTTATATAGATGACGTGGCCTAAGGATGCATGATTTTCCCTTGCTTGGTCTTTTATTTTTTTTTCTAGCCACATTCCAACATGGACTTCTCCCTTTGATTTAGTTTTAAATAATGCTGCCAAAACCCAAAAAGACAATATAATTGTGACTGGGGAGACATAACAAATGTTTCATGCAATATAGCCTATGTATAAACATGGTGTTAAGCATTTTTCTTCTCTTTTTCCCACACTTGCTTGTAAATGACCTCAAAGTGCTTTGTCACTCATCTGTATGTGGTTCCCCCAGACTATGACACTTGCGTCTCCACGTTCATTCAGACGTAAGTAGCGGAAAAACGCAACCACTTTCCAAGTACATTACGGTTCAATGTTAATCTGAGGCGGCGTGAGATGGGTAGTTACCTCGGTTCCACCCTGTGTTTAGCACTGTGCAGCTCCGTCGATTAGCATAATGAACGGGCACTATGCTTCATGCAAATGGAGCACAATACATTCCCACTGCCCCTGGTACAGAAATGCTTCATTGTTTCTTAGCCTCGACGTAGGTTCAACTTTGACCTCCAGCTTCCCAACTAATCACAAGACAAACTCCCATGCACTCCCATTAATCTTTCAAGTAGACTACTCTAGTGCATTAAGCAAAAGTTGGTCATGGCACCCATGGGAAAGAAGCAATACCGACTACAACTGTGAAAAAAGATACTGCTGGAAGATTTACTTCAACTAATCCTGTGGCTTATGTTCACTTGTTATTGTTGCTAACTGATATTTAAATGTTAAATTCATGCAGTGTGTCAAAGTCAAAGAAGCATTTCACACTATTTTATATACATAATGTTGCACTGACTGATTTGGCCCATGTCTGATTTGGATAGTTTTAATGCAGCTACTATGTCAACCAACTTTTCAAAATTTAATGTATTAATATTAATAATACTAATTCTCTTTAATTACATCAGTTCAATTCAGGAGCATCAAGTATAAATACTGTGAATTTGTACAATATCAAATTCATGAAATTGACTGACATTATGTATACTTGCATGTAAATTACTTGCCCAGCATTATAAATTGTCAATGTACTGAAATGTCTTTTTCACAATGACTGCATTTGTGTCTCTTTTGTATACTGACATTCTGAAAACTTGGGATCGCACACATTATTTTGTTTTTATGCTACACAAATCTACAGCCACTTAAGCAGAAGGCTTCAGATGGGCCAATTACAATACGAGGAAGTAGATTTAACGCCAATGAAGCACACATTAAAGTGCTATTCAAAGTTGCATTTTAACTTATAAATAAAATTGTGAATGAGATGCTGAGACTGATTTGTAAACACAACACTGCAAAACATGATGTGGGACATTACCTACGGACATTACCTACAGGTGGTAGTAAAGGAGATAAATTAATTAATTCATGGCTGTCAAAGAACATGAGTATCGAGCACGACTTCTTTTTTTTTTTTTTTTTAAGATCCAAACAGGTGTCCTCACACGGTCTGTTAACCTACATGTTTATATGACTCACTGAAGGTGCAAATAAAGAGCTGTCCTACTCTCAAATATGTCGTTGTGGCAGTCGGTAAAATTAAAGTAGGAACTTGTGTTTAATATAAAGCACGTCTGATGTTTTAAGCGGATGAAAGGGCAATTGGAACTGAGGCTATGCTCCATAATTATTTTTGCCTTACAAATCTGTAACAAACCATCAGTGGTCAAAAGAGGGATTTAAAGTCAAAATTAGCAATATATAATAAATAGGAAAATTATAGTTGCAAATTCTTAAAAACCTTAAACCTGTTACCTAAATACCTTGTAACAAAAACATAATGAGGTATTCCGTATTCATGGTCACTGTGCCAAGTGTGTAATATTTATAACAATAAGCTTCCTGCTATTATTTTGAAAAGCCTGGGCACTGTCTGATGACGTCATCACGGCTAGACGGCGCCTTAGTTTTTCGTTTCTTAATTGTATAGTATATTTTTTAAATGTTTGAACAAACAATGCTTGAAATTCATTGACTTCAGAATAAAGTGTCGGTGTCCGATAGATACTTTAAAACACCAATGAATTGGGGGGGGACACCGGAAAACTGATTCTTCCCAGCGTCCGTACCTGTCTAATCATCGAGTACCTGTCCGATCAAGGTTTGGAGTTGCGAGTATTAGGAGTAAAGCTGTACAGCTGTCACGTCATTGTCTTTTGGCTTAACCCTCGACCTGCTCAGTGATTAATTTTTTTGTCTCAGCTGATTTTTAGTCATGTTTCACCGTCCTGTGCTTAAAAACAGACGGACTCTTCTGGAGCGTGCCGAAAAGTTTATTTCTGATGTGTATTTCACCGACTGCAATCTCAAGGGAAGGTGTGCAGATTTCTTATGTCTTATTTGGTTTTGTTATGGCTGCTGTGGTCTGTGCTTAACATGAATGAATGCCAGCAGTCAGTTGTCGCATAAAACGAGACAGGTATTCAATAAAAAAAATGCATAAAGAGAAAGTTATTTCAAATAAGTACAATTACAAAGAACTAGCGAGTTTTAAAGTAAAACAGCAACAATGCTAATACTTGAAAGCAATGTTACATACATGATTTTATGCATTTACAGCAGATAAACCACAAAACATTTCTCACGTTGCTTTCAGACTTTATGGAGAATCCTGTGCCCTTGAGTCAATCTCTGTGTTCCAGACTGAAAAGCGTATCCCATTCTCAGAGGCAGTACAACAAAACTTTCAACCTTGCAATGTTGGTGATGCATTTGGACCAACGTAAGATTGCCCTGAACCTACGTTGTTATTCTAATCGTTATTATTTTTCATGATCTACCAAAGCGAGAGAAACTTTGAAACCGAACTCATTATTATGGCAGGTGGTGGACTTGCTGGTTCAAACTAGTCCTAAGAATTCCAGATGAGTGGAAAGGGAAGGAGGTTCATCTGAAGTGGGATTGTGATGGAGAGGGAATGGTATGGCGAGGCCAAGAACCAGTACAGGTAAATGGTTTTAAAATAACCATGACTAGCAATATGAATAGTCATTATTCCACCTGATTATAACACAACCTTGTAGGGATTGACCAAAGAAGGTGAAAAGACAAGCTACGTTCTGTCTGGGTACCTGGAAGAGAATGAACCCCACAGGTTAGTTATTATTACGTTAACCAATTAAACCGCTAAATAAATATTAACAAGTGATTGGAATCAAAGTTTTGGGAGCATAAATTGCAATTTCTGAGCCTGTAGTCCCACTCCCGTCCCTACCACCGTCTCTCATATCTCAGTCACTTACATCCATCCATCTAGACCATTAATATCAGACTTTACATATTGTATGTTTTTTTTCTCACTCTTGCCCTCATCAGACTGATTTTCTTTGGATGTCTTACAGCATAACCTTGTATGTGGAATTAGCATGTAATGGCTTGTTCGGTGCTGGAAACGGGTCCATGATAGCTGCCCCTAACCCAAACAGGAAGTACACTCTTCATAAGGCTGAGCTTGTTGTTTTTAATAAAGATGTACAGGAACTCCTCATTGACTTTGAGATGCTTGTGGACATTGTTAAGGTAATAAACACTTGATGTCATTTTTTATTGATGATACCAGTTAATGTGTTTGAATTGACAGTTAATTTAAAAAAGTTGTTTGCTTTCACCATTCATCATATTTTTAATTCAGGTGCTAGGTGAGGGAGACCAACGTGGATATCAGGCTTTGTTTACGGCAAATGAGATGGTAAATCTGTGTGACCCAGCCAATCCTAGTACCTTTTCTTTAGCCCGCAACCTGGCTCAAAATTTCTTCAATCAAAGAAATGGACAAAGCCAACATATTGTGCATGCCATGGGCCACTGTCACATTGACACAGGTCTTAAACTTGACTTCATTGTACAAAAAAGTGTTTATGTCACACTTGATGCTGGAGGTGTTTTTATTTTTATTTTTTTTTCCCAGCCTGGCTGTGGCCATATGAAGAGACCATCAGAAAATGTGCACGCAGCTGGGTCACAGCAGTCCGCTTGATGGAAAAGAACCCAGAATTTATGTTTACTTGCTCCCAGGTAATTTCTCATCTGCTTTATGATTTATTACATAATATACATTACATCTGAATGTAACATCTAAAATGCACACTTGGTTAAAACATTTTTTTTGTAGAATCTCACATTAAAATGACCAACAGCAGCACCTACTTGTATAAAGTCCAAACATTCACATATTAAATTGAGGGCCTGCACCATAATTAATCTAGTTTTATGCTTATTTGCATTGATCCAGTTGGGAGACCGACATTATACAGCCAACCTCTGTTGGCATATGTGTTTTTTACTGTACGTGATGATGAATTAGACTGTTACTATTTATGAGCGATAAATTCTCTGCTGTGTCGATCATTAAGTTACACTTGGAGCATTTGGAAGATGCCCTTATCCAGAGCAACTTGCATCTCATTTATACAACTGAGCAGTTGAAGGATTAAAGGGCCTTCCTCAAGTTGGCAGTGGTGGTATTTTAACACATGAGATTTAAAGCAATAGTCCAACAGCCTGACCACTGAGGAAATGAAAGCTGAAGAACCCATCAATCTTTTTTTAAAATTTTTTTTATTCAGGCACAGCAATTTCAGTGGGTGAAGAACTCATATCCAGGCCTGTACTCCCAGATCCAACACTTTGTGCAGAAAGGACAGTTTATTCCAGTTGGAGGCACCTGGGTGGAGATGGTGATGATTTAGCTTTTATTATTTTGTTCCATTATGCAATACGAAAACATTCAGAATTTTCATACAGAATCAGTCTCTAAAAGATTAGGTTAAAAAAATCAACACAGCTGCGGTATAATACTTTCTCACAATAACTTGATGCCGCTGCTTAGAATAGAATGTGATTAAATGGATATACAATTATAATTATAATTATTTTTTCAGGATGGCAACTTGCCTTCTGGAGAGTCCATGGTCAGGCAGTTTTTAGAAGGACAGAACTTTTTTAAGTCAGAATTTGGGCAATACTGCAAAGAGGTCAGTTTGGAACAACAAACTGTAAAGCAGTCTTTTTTATTCTGAAGAAATATTTGTTGCCGTTTCATATCATGGTTTTGTCTCACAGTTTCCTGCTCTGTATTTCTTTTCAGTTTTGGTTACCTGATACCTTTGGCTACTCGGCGCAGCTTCCTCAGATAATGCAAGGCTGTGGTGTGTCCCGCTTTCTCACTCAGAAGTTAAGCTGGAATCTTATCAACACTTTTCCTGTAAGTATTTGATTGGAAGTGTCCATAAACTATATGGTCAAATGCTTTTGGACACATGACCATTGCACCATTCTGTGCTTTTTTAAATCCTATTCAAGATTTAATTCTGTACTTGCTGCTAACATAGCTTTTACTTTAAATTGGAATATTGCTGTAGGGATTAGGCTATTTTGTATTGCAATAGCTAGGCAAGGAGCGGTCAGATCCCACAGTTGTTTATTGTGGTTATGGTCAAGGGCTCTGTGCAAGCCACTTGTGTTTACGTACCCAACATTGGCAAACCATGTCTTTTTGGGCGTCTGGACAGGCGCATTGCCACGCTGGACAATATTCTGGTGTCTTAGTTCCAGTGAAGGGAATTTAGCAAACAATAGCAAACAAAATCATTGTATAGATATTCAGAGGATTGTGGGCATGACCTCTGAGACTGTCTACAACCTTTGCTCTTTGATAAAATGCATATGTATACATTTATGTGTGCACTGTAAACAATGGCACAATTGATTCTTCCACTGTTAATCATTACATTAATAATTAAAATTGAATAATTAAACTTTCTACCAGCACAACACTTTCTTTTGGGAGGGCATTGATGGATCCCAAGTGTTAACTCACTTCCCACCAGGGAACTCTTATGAGATGAAGGGAAAAGTTGAGGAGGTAAGTGAGCGTTCACCAGAAAACCATATATATAACGGCTCCCTCTAGTGGTCAGTGTGATTTTTCACTGTATTTCACAGCTAATAAATACCATCAGGAACAACAAAGACAAGGGGCGGGTAAATCACAGTGCAGTGCTGTTTGGGTTTGGTGATGGAGGTGGAGGACCTACCCAGGTCATGCTGGACCGCTTACAGCGTGTACAGGATTCAGATGGTCTTCCCAGGTCATTTCATGCTCCATGTGAAAAGTTCCAGTGAAAAACATATCCTACTTCCTCTAGTCTATACAACAAAAGGACATGACTGACAAGAGTGTGTTCTTTATATGAATGTAACACTGAGGAAGTTTGGTCTGATTTAAATATCTGCATGTTTTATTCATCAGGGTTCAAATGTCCAGTCCAGATCGTCTTTTCTCTGAACTTCAGGCTGACTCTGGCTTGCTGTGTATATGGTCTGGTGAGCTCTTTCTCGAGCTTCACAATGGCACGTACACTACCCAGGCAAAGGTATATAGCCATCTGTCATAGAACATCTTATCTCCAAGGCTCGTTCTATTCTTCTGGACCTAGGGTGATGACAGTGCATGTTTGTGCCACAGATAAAGCTCGGAAATCGCCGATGTGAGATCCTGCTGCATGATATTGAAGTGGCCAGCTGCCTGGCTCTGTGTAAAAGCCGGGGTTTTATATACCCGGCGAAAGAGCTTCAAAAATTATGGAGGTAAAGCCTTGATGGATGAGATTGTGTGACCTGGAAATTATTCAGCTACTAGACTTATCTTCTGATTTCATTGTAGGCTTCTTCTCCTCAACCAATTTCATGATGTCATTCCTGGCAGTTGTATTGAAATGGTGGTAGAAGATGCAATAGAATATTATGAGGGTAAATATACACCATAAGCATCCATTTTGTGAAATATAACTACATCAGTAGTGTATGAGCTACTGGATACTTATATTGTACACTCATTTTTGTAGTGAATATGTCCATTTTATTTTCCTGAATAAATCAATGTAACTGTTGTTTAACTTTTAATGCAACCAAAATCATAAAAATTTTTTTTTCTTAATTTCAAGAAATTCAAAAGACCGGCTGCAGACTCCTGCATTCTGCCTGTGATGCGGTAAGATCTAGTCCACAGTTTGGAGCAGGCTCTGAGACAACAATTCTCAACACGCTCTCTTGGGAACGAACTGAAGTCATAGAACTGCCAGCAGAGGGCACTCCGAGAAAGCTAGGTACTCAAACATGTGGCGTTTCACCTTCACAATATTTTCGAGCAAATTTTGCTTTCAGTCAGGTATTTATGTTTACATTTCTGACATTTGACAGACAACTTTTCCCAGTGCAACCTATATTTCCATCTTAGCAATTGAGGTTTAAGGGCCTTGCTCAGGGGCCCAGCAGTGGCAGTTTGGTGGTTCAGGGAATTTAACCAGCAGTCCAACACCTTAACCACTGAGCTATCACTTCCCCACACATTTGATTTAGACCTTTAGTCATGTTCTTCGCCTTTATTGTCTTTTATCTTTCCTTCTGCTATGTTATTGGTTTAAAGCAGTCAACATAAAATGGTGCCAAGCTTCCCTCACACAGGAGGTCTTTAATCAAAAGGCATCTGTTTTCTACATGATGATAATCAGTATAGACCCAAATTCAGGCAGGCCTGAATACAAAGTTTTGCACTTGTTTTCCCCAGTTTTGGTGAAAGCACCTAGTGTGGGAGTAGCGCCAGTCACAGAGTCTGCTAAGCCTGTGTGTGTGGTGTCTGTAACAGTGCAGGTATTGTGTTCTGGACGAAATTTTCATTACATGAAATTGTTAACACCAACACACCATTACAGTGATGCATGACTTTTTCTCAAATACAGCCTGATGGCAATGTCAGAATGGAGAATGGCCTTTTGAAGGCTGTCTTGGACAAAATGGGCCGTTTGGTGTCCCTGCTTCATGTGCAGACAAACAAGTGAGATCATACTAAGTTGAATCTCTGACTGGAGCAGCTACATATCAATTATTTCTACCATTTGTTAAAAAAATTATTTTAAACATTATTTATTATGTCTTTTGGTCATAGAGAGGTCATTTCCGAGGGCTGTTTTGGAAACCAGTTTGTGTTGTTTGATGACATTCCTTTATACTGGGATGCATGGGATGTGATGGACTATCACCTTCAGACCAGGTTACCCGTGTTGAATGTGGCACGTCCTACTGAGGTGCTGACCTCCGGAGGGCTGCGAGGAAGCGTAACCTTTTCCCTTTGCATTAGTGGGAAGAGTTGCATCACACAGGAGGTCATACTGGATGCCAACTGTCCCTACATCAAATTCAGTACAAAGGTAAAGAGCATTTTTTATATTATATTATATATTAATAATAAACATCATCATAATACTAATTGCAAATCATAAGATTTCGTCATGCCCGTGTTTAGTGGTGAGAAATATTTTTCAGGTGAATTGGTCAGAGGCACATAAATTCCTCAAGGTGGAGTTTCCGGTGCAGGTTCGCAGTACACATGCCACCTACGAGATTCAGTTTGGTCATCTTCAGAGACCTACACATAGAAACACATCCTGGGACTGGGCTCGTTTTGAGGTGCTGAGTACACATTTGTTAGAATATGCAACTATTATTAAGCGCATTGATAATTTTTTCATATCTATTAACAAATTCCATACCCTGTACTTTCATTCATACCTCAAGGTTTGGGGCCATAAATGGGCTGATCTATCAGAATACGGCTTTGGCGTCTCTCTTCTGAATGACTGCAAATATGGCCACTCTGTTCACCAGAATGTCATGACCTTATCATTGTAAGTTTGCACAATTAACAAGGCATGTGTCCTTTTAGGAAACTCATTTAAATCTCTTCTCTCCTTCAGGCTGCGAGCACCAAAATCGCCCGATGCCAATGCAGATATGGGGCATCATCAGTTTACATATGCAATCATGCCACACAAAGGTAAGCCCATACAAATTCACTAATCATTAAAGAACTACAGATAAAGTCATAAACCTGTTAACACTGGTGTTTCAGGCTCTTTTCAGGATGCATCAGTCACACAACACGCCTACAACCTTAACTTCCCTCTTCATTTGATTCCTGACGTCAATATCAGCATTCCCTGGAGTGCGTTCAGCCTAAACTCAGCAGCTGTCATCCTGGAAACTATCAAACAGGTAGCTAGGCTAGTTTGTCTGAACTGTTTCCCTACTATTCTGTCAGTGCTGAGTCAACTATTGTCTTTTACAGGCGGAGGAAAGGAAGAATTTCCTCATAGTCAGGCTGTATGAGTCTTACGGAAGCAGTGTGGATGCAGTTCTGTCTACCTCCCTCCCAGTGCGAGAGGCTTGGCAGTAAGTTTGTTGTATATTCTGTAGGTATACAGTACTACCATAATCACTTTGGAAAACATAGCCATTAAATCTTGCATTGTGCTCATGCAAGAAGCAAAATATTTAAATACTAAAAGCCCTTTATAAATAAATAACTACTCCGCGTAGACTTAGTGTCTACTTTAAGTGGCGGTGCTATTTTATGTTCATCATTAAATAACAAAAAAGGGCAGGGTACCAGCTATAGAGCCATATTGCTCTAAAGCAGGGGTTCTCAAGTGTCTGTGTGTATACTTATATACATATGTGTTATATCATATATATTCATATCATATTTTTATATATACAGTATATACACACAATAAATTAGAATGTTTTTCAGTAATTCAACTAAAATTATGGAACTCTTGTAGTAAATAAATTCAATGCACACAGACTGAATTACTTTAAGTCTTTGGTTCTTTTAATTTCGATGATTTTGGCCACGTTTAACAAAATCCCACCCATTCACTCTCAACAAATTAGAATAATAAAGACCAATAAAAAACATTTTTAGGGAATTGTTGGCCTTCTGGAGAGTATGTACATGTACTGTATATGTACTCAATACTTGTTAGGGGCTCATTTTGCTTTAATTACTGCCTCAATTCAGCGTGGCATGGAGGCGATCAATCTGTGGTACTGCTGAGGTGGTATGGAAGCCCAGGTTTCTTTCACAGTGGCCTTCAGCTCATCTGCATATTTTTGGTCTCTTGTTTCACATTTTCCTCTTGACAATACTCGATAGACACTCACTTTTGGTTTGTTACTGAACATTACTGTAACTGAACCTTACTTCTCTCTTTGACCAGTTGTGACTTGCTGGAACGCCCTGGTTGTCCCGCTGTACTCAATGGCGCAGAGATTTCTCTTACCTTTAAACCCTTTCAGATCATCTCACTCCTGTTACAGCTTCACTCATCTTAACATGTCGGCACCAAAGTCGTACCAATTTGGAACAAATACTTTCTTAATGATGTAATTTCTTGAAAATTTAAGTAATAAAATTTGTTTTTTTGAATGATTAAAACTTTTTTTTAATTTGTTAGTGTTAGAATTGTCATGGTCACAAAAATGTGCTGCTAGCTAAAAGATTTTGAACACTGGGGGTTTATACAGTGTTTAAAATATATTTAACCTAGCAGCTAATTATCACACACTAAGTATATATATAGTATGAACAAGTATTCCATCACATACATATCTCCTTACTGGACATGGTTATGCTAATGTTGGAATTACAGTAAAACTACTCTACTGTGACCCAGATACAGATGCTCAAACAGTTAATTCTAGACAAATCTGTTGTGTGCTTAATTAAATTCATCTTTTTAGTTAGAAAAATAAAACATTCACATCCCGCATATACATTTCTTTATTAGGTCCATTTATTGAAGTTAAAAAACAAAAACAAAAAAAATAGATAACTAGGTTTTAATAGATCTTTGAAAATAGCAGACATGCCAAGACAGATTTTCAAGGTAGTTATTATTCGTTCGATAGGTGAACTAGATTTGACGGCTGGATTTGTTCACTAACAGTAAAATAGAATTTTCATGGACTATATACAGTATACATACATGTATAAACAACTGCCTCTTCATCCAGCAGTTTTTTTTTTTTGTTGTTAAACAAACTGTTTTTAAGCAGTTCTGTTGCTTTTCCTACGAGGTTTTCCGGCGACCTTAGTTTCAGCTTTCACCGTTTGTCTTCTTGTAATCTCTGTTTTGGTTTGCCATAACCCTGAAAAGGTTAAACAAGTAGTTCAATAACAAATGGCTCTACTATTGTGGCAGTCACCTGTTGAACTGCGTGTGTTTGGTCTTTTTCTGTCGTCAGCTACTACTTCTTCCAATCCGGTCTTGCTGGCATTCCGCCGTCTGGTGCCGCTTTGTTTCTTAGGCAGATCGTTCTCCGTTTTCTCGGCCCCAGCTTCCGTCTTTATAATCTTTTCCTGTAAAATTTACTTGGTTTTCTTTTCCGTTTTACCCTAATTATGTACTGTGTGCGTGTATGTATATATATATAATGTGCACTAATATAATAACTACAGATAAACAGGTCTGCATCTCACCTTTGTATCTGTATCTTTTTTTATTTTTCTCTTTGCCTTTGGAGATTTGGATGCTAAAAGCCAACAGCCTTTATTATAGCACTGACGTGTCATGAAATACATATTATTATTATATAAGGATAAGCAAATGTTTTAGCTAAATTACAAGTTAAACATCTCAAATTACCTTTAGGAGCCATTGGACCAGGAACCCCCTGAAAAGCATGCAAAAAATAGTTTATAGATTCTATTTAGTTCTTCTGTAGCAGTTAAATTTGATTGTAAGCCTTTCTAATTCCTTACTTTAAACCAAATAGTTCTTCCATTGTAGTCTCTTAATGAATTCATCCCATCCAGGCTGTAACACTGTAACCAGGAAACAAATGCTGTGTAGTCTCTCTTTGTTGGATCATAACCTTTTCCGCCTTAATAATAATAAAAAATAATTAAGATATAATAATCAATTCGTCTTTTCCTCATGCTAAACATTTTGTCCTTGAATGAAGAAGCCATTTTATCTGTACCGTATTGCCAATGTCTGAAACAGCTTCCATCTTTCCTGAATTTGAGCTAACAAGCTGAATTATATTACATCTTATATAACATTCTTTAAAATTCTGCATTAATGTTTTTCTATGAAGAGACTATAAATGAAGATGTAAGTGGGGTGTTCTTCAATGAACTTGGAATGAAACAAATCTTTTTGCTTTTCTGTGCGTTAATATAATGTAAAACTATTTCTTTTAATATATAATTTAGTACTTTTAGTTCTTTTGTGTTTTAATTAGGCTTTATAAATAAAACTTACTAAAATGCTATTATTTATGGGGTGACTAGGTATATTTGCAGAAAAAAAAAGTAAAACTGACTCTGTGAAGGTGTTTCCCAGTCTGCCACAAATATCTTTAATAGTACAACAAATTGACCGTTTTTTTTTACCCAGATTGACCACTTCAAGTGGTATAGTGTGACAGAGAGAGAGGAGATCTTGACTCTTGGTTTTCTTCTCATCCACACCGACTTTCTGAACATGACAAAGAACAGAGCTGTTATTGTAACTTGATGATTCATAACTAAGACTTTTGACTAAGACCTATTACCCCCTCTTCCAACTCTGTGCTGGGCTCCTCTTTAATATCCGTCTCTTCATGCTGTGATTCAAGTCCCTCCAAAACAGTCCTTGCCTTCACAAACGGAGGGATTTTTGATCTGAAATGATAGGCCAAACTGTTACTCTCTGTTCTCATGCACAAAATGCAGGTCTTCATGACCTGGACAGACAACGGGGGTTTGGGTGGTTGGGGAAATGAAACAATGCAGGCAAGCAATATTCAAGCTCAAGGTCTAAACTATAAAACAGCAAAACTTCTCCTGTGAAAGAAATTCAATACTAAGTGCACAGATTTAAGTGCATTTGTTGATCAATACTAAGTAGCAAAGTTAAAACAAACCTGTACAGAATCTCTGCTCGGAGGTAGTTGCCAATCCCGTTGAAGAATTTCTGATTTAAGAGAGCCTCACAGATTGGTCTGTTGAATGCCTTGTCTGATAATCTGGACAAAACATTCTCCCTGGGAAAAAAAACAAAACACTAGGTGCAAAGACAGTCGCAGACTTGGTAATTTTCCACTGAATTGTTGAGTGTGGCTGTGAGGATGTGCTCATTCAACCACACTATTCAGGCACTAATGAGTTCAGGCACTCATGTGTTGGAAGGCCTGGGGTGTTATCAGTGTTTCAGTTTATCCAAAATGTGGGGTTGAGGGCTTTAGGGAGACCATTCAGATTCTTTGTAGCTCAGGTGTTTTGTGCACAGGGCATTGTTGTGCTGGAACAATGTTTGGGCTGCTTGGTTGCAGTGAAAGAATAATGTAATGCTACAACATACAAAGACATTCTAGACAACTGTGTGCTTCCAGTTTTGTGGCAAGGTTATCATCAAAACACATGTATGTGGGTGTGTTGGTAAGGTGATCACAAACTTTTTTTTTTTGCCATACAGTGTATCCTGCTGCATATCCCTTTATCTCTACTAGTTAACTAGTTAAAGTTAACAGCCCCCACCTGAAGCTCTTGTACTCCAACATGACACAGGGCCCTCGGTCTGTCTGCCAGCGTCCATCAGGCTGCCAACTGCCAAACCTGCGGACATCCACGAAGCTCAGAACTCTTTGGGGATCCTCCTTGGTGTAAAACCGCAGGTGGGAATGTTTTGGAAGTTCTGATTTCGCAGTGAAGCTAAAATGGCCTGACATCCCAAACCGGAAGACTACATCCATAGGCTCCTGGTTCAGTCCTGATTTGCCTTTCCTCTGTGTGTCCGTTTTGATCGGAGTGAGAGTGAGTCTCACTTCTTTCCCTCTGGACGTGGCGCTGATTTTGTAAGCATCACTGGTGAACGGTACCTCGACTCCTTTACTCACCTCAGACTTCTCCACAGAGCCGGTAAAAATCTCATCTGCACATACTGTGTTCACAAACACACTTGCCAGGTGCAGCTCAGGACCTTCAGGCATTGCGGTGGGGACGTTATCTTAGACCAAGTAGACTAATGACGATCTAATGCGGTTAAGAAACTCCAAGTGAAGGGCTGTGATGTGTTTTGCTTCACAGTTGATTCCTACGGTTAAGTACAAAAAGACGCGGAAGATATAGTTTTTTATAACAGTTGCAGTCGGTAAACTAGCAGAATCGTTTGTTTACTTGTACACTGCAGGACTACGCTATTTTCCAAAACACCGCCATATTGCCGAACCGAGGCATTATGGGAGGTGTAGTTTAACAGGTTACAATTACAAACGCGTTTTTATCAGCGAGGTTTAAAAACAAACCTGATATGGTCTCAAGGCAGTGAAAACTTTTTTTTCATCAGCAAGGTTTAAAAACAAACCTGATATGGTCTCAATGCAAGGAAAACATTTTTTCATCAGTAAGGTTTAAAAACAAACCTAAGTATGACCTCGCAGGTGTCTGTGTAGAAGTTTAGAAACAAACATATAGAAAGGGCTAAAAGTGTCCTCATAGGCCCCTTTGCAAACACGCGTGCTTACGGAAGTATATCGCGAACAATTTTGAAAAGGTATTGCAAATATTCACAAATATTGACATTCCAAACGCATTGGCAAATCATGCATTTCCGTTTCCGCTTTCATGGACGAATCGCAAAATGCCTTTTAGTTTTTTTTTAATTTTGTCCGTCCGAGCAAGATTAGAACAAAATTAAACGACAATCAGTATTTAAAATAAATTGTTCTGGTTTTTAATGTCAGCTATAACCAGAAAAAATGAATCGTGGCAAAGACTCGTTTTTTTAACCACTGTATAGTTACCTGGGTCATAACGGATTTAGAGGATCTGGTGACATCGTGGCTTTGTTGAATTTTAAATGATATGTCGCACTAAATCCCCTATTTTGTAAGTATTGATTCTTATTTAAGAAATTTTTCTGTTAAAATCTCTAAAGCTCCTGGTCGGGAATCTACTGGATATAAACCTATTTAGACTTGATATCACCTGTAACCACACAATCTGCTGACCCCCAGATGAGGATGGGGTTCCCCTTGACTTTGGTTCCTCTCAAGGCTTTTTTTCCTAGAACCACATTAGGGAGATTTCCTTGGCACCATCGCCTCAGGTTTGCTCATTGGGATATATTTCAGAATTTTACTTATTCTTTTTCATTTTCTGTGAAGCTGCTTTGGGACCATGTCTATTGTTAAAAGCGCTATAGAAATCAATTTGAATTGAATTAATTCTGGTTTCTGGTATATCCCTTACTGTATAGCAACTGTACAGTCATTCATTCATCCATCCTCTCTTTGTCTTTCAAAATGTATTGTCACGTTACAAAGAAAGTGCAAACAGTATGTCCTTGAGATGTCGTCGTTAAACAAATTTCTAAACGCTGTGTATTATTTAATATTTTGTTTGCATTTTGGGCAACAGTCCGTGCCTAATAAAATAACATCTCAAGTTCTAGCGCTCTGCGATTGAAAATATGTCCCAGCCGCTTAGTGAGCTGTGATTTCCCTTTTATTGAATAAGGCTCTATGCTGCATTGATTATTCATCATAAATTGGAGCTGTTCTGTTGTCACACTATAGTATTTGCAAAAAAAATTTTACATAGATATAATCCTGTAAGCAAGACGTTACTGGCAAATTATTTATTTCAAGAACATTAATTTAAAAAATACAACATTTTCAAGTCAACATGATAATTTTCAAAAAAAATCAACATGACAAGGGAAAAACAATAGAGCAAGTAATACAACTTTTTCAATTCTCAGTCCAAATGCCTGTCTCTGTCTCACCCCTGTCTGTGTGCCCCTTATAAACTTCCCATTTGTACAGAATCTCTATGGATCAACTATAAGATCAATTATTAATTTGCTTTACATTGTTTCCAGAAGACCTGATCTGAATGATTAGCTAATTGTGCACAAATCAATATAGCCGATACATCACCGTGTTGTATGCGTCACAAAATAATCCTAATTATTCCACTACAGTGCAAAGTCTAACTGTGTAACTCCCAAGGCCAATATGCAAGTGATGACCTTTAGGTAACAAAGCTACTTATTGTTCAGTGAGATTCTCGAAGTGTTAATGATACTCGGTTGTAATGAGTTAATAAAAACTTTATACAAGATGTAGTCACTGCAGAGCGTTCATCATAGATTGTGCTTGTTTAAGTTCTAAAAGGCAAAGGTGAAAAAACAATTTGCAATTTACATAGAAATACTAGACAGTAAAATTGAGAATTGAATTAGTGTAAATGTATTAAATGCAAACTCTTAATCATACCTGTTAGGAGCACTCTGAACTTGTCTGCAGTGACTGAGACTACAGTGGTCTCAGTGGAACCGGACTCTGGGTTCTGGGCCTGGAGCTTTAGCTGTATTGTGGGCTCATTCATATCTTTCAGTTCGCTGGAGCTCAGTGTGTAGTCCACCCTCCAGTTCACTGCTTCCAGCCGTCCTACTGGATACACAGTCATGCAAAATGCACATTGTGGTTTATATAGGATACTGGATGCATCAAATTTAGGATGCGGTGGGCAATACAGCGTAATTGGAGACTCAGTCTTTTTTAATTTTTTAATACTAACAGCGCAGACTAATGTCTTTCAGCCTTTCCTGCAAGGCTGTGTGTTTGTCTTCATATGATTTACACAGTCCTGTTGTGTGTTCTGTAAAGACAAAGAAGTAATGCAGTAGAGAGGTGTGTAACAAATCTCAAACCCAATGACTAAATGCACTGTTATTAGAGGACCATACTGGAAATCAATAAATGTTGTAGATCATTCTTACCTTTAGGTAAGCCAAGTTGCTGAAGTTCACTGGACAGAGATTCACTATCAACATCATACTTTGCTGCACTGGAGAGGATAAAATTCAGTACAGCAACACTGGCTTTTATATCTCCACTCTCTGGAATAGATACACTCATGAATAAGGTCATTAAAATAAAAATATAAATTTTTATTATTTATTCCAGTGAATTGAAATCCTAATACTACAGCATATAAATATACCATGGACAGCTGTGTACAACTTTTTGGTAACAGTTTGAAGAAGACATAGTTTCGGGTGTGCTGGTAATATGTCCACAAACTAAATATATATAGTTATTTCTGCATTTTCTGGCCAATTATTCTAAAGTTAAATTCAGTTTTTTTTAAATAACAGATTGTGTCATACAGGAACTTTACAGAAATCCATATGCACATGCTCATGCTGAAGCGACCAGAAAAAGCTTAAAGGAATGACAAGAGGAACTAGTTTTAAAAGTGAAAACAGTACATTTCTGTATCAGCATGTAGCCAGTCATTTGAAGTATAAATAAAAGTGCTTTTTGCTTAATTCACAGCATTGCTATAGCCATGAAAAGTTCTGTTTTCCAGCAGACCAGGACAATGAAATGTTGCAATGCTTCAGCCCATTTGTGTGAATTTGAGCTTGTATTTTTTACTGTGTGGGTTGTGTCAATATTGTTAAAGGGCTATGGCAGAGCTAAACAAAACCATTAACAGTTTATGGATTAACTGTCGCAGGATGTCAGAGGTGTATCACTCACTTGTAATGCAGACATAAATAACTCACCAAATTTTGCATCAGAGGTTAATTTCGCTACCTTGTCATACTAAAAGGAAAGCATGGTATTAATGATGTGTCCACCTCTCCTCCAGCATACATTATAGAAGCACGGAAAATGTGGTGAAACTTACATCAATGCCTTCAGCCAGGATGTCTTTTATTACTTGCACACACAGTAATTTCATCTTGACGCTTGACTGTGGTGTAAATAGCACGTTTAATTTAGTAATAAGTTGGATTTACTGAAATCACGCAACACTGTATGTACATATGTCCGAAAGCTGTAACTTAACTATTCGTGCTAAAGTGCTGATTTCAGATAGGACCCAGTCCGGGCAGTCCAAATCCCCACAAAATCGGAACCGCTGTAAAAAAAAAACAAAAGAGAAGGATGAACAGACTTTTAAACAACACGACTATAAGAGATTAGCACTGCTAACTCAGACAGCTAGTTAACATTATATTCACTCAGACAAACAATGACTACAAGGCACGTCTGCTTTTTTAGTTATTAGTTTTATAAATACAGACTTAACTAGCCCTTGCGAACTAGAATAAATGTTCCTAAAGAAAAAATACGTTATAGCACCATATTATCCTCTAAATTGCGTTGACGGTCTTCTTCGTCTGTTAGCTCCGGATTTTAAGCACCATGTTTACTACAGCACCAACAGGAGGCTAAACTAGGAACCGTACTCACATTCACAACACACCTCTTCAGACCGGATTATTTTTCTTTTCTGCAAAACTTTTTTACCCATTTGATTAGGTATTTGTTTATTACCTCAACAAAAAAGGAGAAAAAGTAAGTTTGCATTAAAAAAAATTTAGAGGCGGAAATGGGCTTCCTGAGATAGGAACTCTTCTTCGGTATAGAAATAAGTCTAAAAGAAAGATTTTTTTGTTATTGTTTTTGTTTCATGTCCGCTACAATGGACAAATCAATTAAACAAACAGAAAAAGTAAAAAAAAAAAAAAAAAACCTTTAGGAAAAAAACTCAGAAAAGTGCCGTCCTATTTAACCTGGAGTATGTGAAACAGTCTTTGGGAGAGTTAGGAACGTATAATACCACTCAGTTCCACTTTCACAAGACACTAAAATATTCTAAAATGAAGCTCTAGAATACATTTTTTAGGATACTGGCCTGCTCAGCATCCCATCTGTATTCATACCAACTATTAATATATGCCAGGTCTAAATCATGTGTGATCATTTGCAGGGTCCACTTTTTGGCCTGAATTTCAATTCTGTACAGGCTAATCAGTTGATCCAGTAAGTCGATCATTGCTTCATTGTATAATGCCTTATTAAATTTGGCGGGTGATGTTTCACATAACTGAAGTCAACTGAAGGAGCATGATGTCATAGGCTATGTCACTTTTGCCACAAAGAGGATAGTTCTGCACCCCATGGGGGTGTTTTGCCCATCTTATTTCTCCTGGTTTCCTGAGCTAGCTCATCTCCTGATTCTGAGTAGTAAAGATTAGCTAGTTCTCCATTGACCAGAAGATCAAGAATGTCTGCCACTTTATAATGCAACAAATTAATCCATCTAGACAATTTATTGACCATATGTTTCTTAAAACATTAAAATTATGATTAAGCTATTTGTTTCAAGTAAAAAAGATCTGAAATGCTTGCACAAATTGTTCAACTAACACAATGGCCTGTAAAACATTGCAAGTCAGTTAAACTTAGAAATGAAAGTTCAGCTGCTGTCTTAAAAACATGAGTCAACTCAACTTATAGACATTCGTTGTTTCAACTCAAAAAGTTGCATTTCACAAGGTTTTTAGCTAATGAATATTTGTTGATTCAACTTGATTCTCCGAGTTCAAACAACAATGCTACATTAGGGTAGGAAAACTCATCAGGTCGATGAATTAACATAACTTTTTTTATTTCAATTTTATTGCAACAACTTTAAAGTTGCATAAAATTTAACATTGATTTTTAATACAATTATAACAAAAAAGATTAGAAAACAGCTTCTAATAATCCATTTAAGAACATACATGCTTAAACATCAACCTAATTTCTTCAATATTTCACAGAACTAGAAGAAAAATTAGTGGTATAGAAAAAGAAAGTGAGGGGAGAAGATAAAGACACGAATAGAGTGATCACACCATGTAATGACACAAACTAACTTGTCAATTACTTTAAAGACTATGTGTATAAATATATAGTTTATATCTACCCTTGCAGCGCAACTGTGTTTATAATTTAAAAAAAAGTTAGTTCAGCCAGTTAGTTCAGTGAAAATTATATTATTAATTACATAATGTTAATCATATAAAGCGATCGAGACTAAACCGACCAATTTATGTGGATTAGCAATGAATTGAGGATCAGAAAGCTCTCCGTTTTCATCAACACTTGTGTTCCGAAGAGATGCAGCAGTCGTTTTCTGGTACGAGCTTGGTGGTGGTTGAAGAGGTCGGCATTCTGTTGTGATCATGAGTCGCCCAGAGGTAAGTGCCCGAAACATTTATTATTTATGTTTATATGTTTTAAAGTATATTCAGAGTTAAAGTGATTAGTATGCCACCCTGTCTATATCGGACACGAGCGCACCGGAACAGCTTGAAACGGTCGTTGCTATCTTTAACTAGGACAGAATTATAGTGAGGAATCCGTGTGCTGTCGGCGCAGTTCTGCGCGTGAATTAGCTACTAAATGGATTACAATAATCCTATAATGTCTAGGATATTGGAACTAATGGTATAATGTAATCACGCCAATGAATGATCAATACGTGATGTTGAAGTCTACAGTTTTAAACAGTTTACAAACACCACCTTACATACGACTTGAATCTGACGTGGGTCCCGAACACCGAATGAAGCAGAACTACATTGTGTATGAAGTTAACAGCACACCGATTCATTCTATTTCTGATTTTGTCCAAGCTAGCAACGACCGCTTCAAACGGTCGCGGCGATTTCGGGCTCGGTATGAACACTGTAGCATACTAATCACTTTTATCACAAATACTTTAACAAATAATAAATGTTTCAGAGTCACTTACATCTTCGCGATTCATGATCATAACAGAATGGCAACCTCTTGAACCACCACTACGCATGCGCCAGCAAATGGCTGCAGCTCTGACAAATGCTCCCTTCAACTTTTGAGAACTGCTACTCTTCACTGATTATAATCCCTGATCTACTTTCTGTGCGAAATTAGATTATTGCTAGCAGAATTTTAGAATATTGTATTTGATGTTCCAAATTTCTTCTTCATCTGAAATCTTGAATCTGTAGTTAAAAAAAATTGCAGTCTAAGAATTCAGAACAAAAAAATCTACTTTTTAAAATGAGATACTATTTCTATGACTCTTCTTTTCTATAGACTATGTTTATATAATTTCCCAATAAAAATATTTCAAATGTTCAATATTCAAGATTAAAAAAAAGTCAAATAAAGAACTATGTTAATTCACATATTCAATTTAGTAAGATTGCACTTATCAATAATTTAAATTTACACAATTCAAATTCAAATAGTTGTCAGATTATTAGCGCCACGACACTTTGTAGTGTTGTAGTACTGATCCTTGGCCATTTGTAGAGAACGCACACACCACATGCACTCACTCTCACAGACAACCAGGCAAAAAGGGAAGTGCTGTAGTATGCGATCAGTTACAGAATAGGTTTTAACACAGAGTGATGTTCTGTTTATTAATCGCGTGGACTCGGATCAGCAGAATAAGTCAAATGTCTTAATACTGAGTTAACGTTAGTCTTTTGAATGTAAAAGAATATATCATGTGGAATTAACTTTTTATTCGCTACCGCTATTGCAGTCGACCTTCGCTTAGTATCGTGATCCACAGCGCGCGCTACATTACACAGACAATACCTGTCAGTAACAGAAATGAAGCTGGGATATCAGGCACTGCTTTTTGCATCGTGTTTCTGGGATGTGTTTTGTTCCTGGGCGATTCCCCGATTAACATTGCGACAAGGTATGTTTATCAATCGTGCATAACGCGTTTTCTTGCTTTGGCCAGACTAGTGCCAGAACGTTTTGTAATCGTAAAACAGCGCTCGGAATTAAACAACAAATACAGTGCTTTGATGAAAAATGCTTTTTTTTTTTTTTTTTTTTTTTTTTTTTTTTTTAAACAGATCATCAGCTATTCTATAGCACAAATGTAAGCCATACAGTCTTCTTCATTAGAAACGAATCTAAGAACCTGCTCTTGGGGAAATTAAACCACGTGTTAGAGGTGAACGATAATGTTGTAGTGAAGGTAAATATTTATAAGGTTGTTTAAAATCATACCAAATGCTGGACAATCCTTTCTTGAAAACAAATTATGTATTCACATAAGAAAAAAGTTTCATTCTAAAAGTCATAGACAGAAATAATGTAATAAAAATGAATTTGTACTTTTGTTGTAGAATCTAACCCTGGCAGATAATAGAGGGGACTCTTGTCATGAGGTATGCATGTCCAATGTTGAAATGGCATTTAGGAACCTTTTAAGAAATCATTAAACATGTCTTTTTTAAATAAATGAGTCGAATTAAGTTCAAATGCCAGACACCATAAATGCATTTGCATTTGCATTTACAAGTCTGTGTGGGTTTAACAGGGCTAGCTTGGAAATGTTTAAACCAGAAGTTTATTACATAGTCTAATGAGTCAGTGTCATGTACCAATTAAGTTCACGTTCATGTTCTTCATATTTCAGAGCTTTTGTGAAAACGTTGTAACTGTAATTGAAGAATTCCAGGACTGGCTTCTTGTTTGTGGGACAAATGGAAGACAGCCAAAGTGCTGGAAGCTGGTAGGTTAATTAAATAACATCCATCAGCATTTTATTTTTGCTGTTGTGCAACTGAACTGTACTAATCCTCACCATTCCCCTGCCCTGCTCTTTTTTGCTTTCATAGTATCCAAGAAACAACAATAGCTCTAGCCCTGCAGTGGAAATTATTGATGGCAGTGGCATATCACCTTTCACATTGTTCCAAAACTCAATGTCTCTTGTAATAGGTATATGAAGTTCGTTGCTATTTAAATATGCAGATACCGTATATGCTTTAGGGCCAAATCAGTGGAATGTATAAACGCAACGAGTAGTAAAATTGCTAAACCGTCAAAAACCAGGCATGCCCAACAACTAGCTAGCAATATATAAATGTTGAGGGTATACTTAAACTCATACACCCTCAAAAAGGTTATGCCTTCATATGTATAGGATGAATTTCTTGTAACCTGGATATTATTAAGACATAAAGACACTTGTATGGTGCTTTATTATTTTACGGAAATATTCATATAAAAAAAAATTGGTTTAAAAGGTTTTTCCTTTTGCCAGACATGCATTATGGTATTTTATCCTCATATAACCTCCATTATAACACTGAATATCAAATTACTAAGGGCACTTTAGGCTAGGCTTTGTGTTTTAAAAACTCTGACCGTAATCAAATCTACAGCATGCATGTATCATTTCCTCAAATACTGAATGGGGATATGACAAAAAGAAAAACAATACTTGAAATCATTTGTACTGTACACCATATGTATTATGATGATGTTACAAGTATATAGTCTATTTTTCTCTAGTGTTAAATAAATTGGCTTTATTACATAATACACATGAGAAAAGTATATGCCTTTATGCATTTTTTTATGTCCCCTCCCCCCAGATGGCGACCTTTATGTTGCAGCTCCACTTTATTCTGATGGAACGTCACTACACTTCCGAAGACACATAGGCATTCAAAACCCATTATGGATGTATGATCCATGGATTACAGGTAGATAAAGAAAGTGCAGACATAATATTAAACACACATAGATATTATATATTACACGCACAGTGATTTCAGTAGTACGAAATCGTTCTGCACTTCACCACTGAATAGATGTTTTTGCTTACTATTGTTTTTAATTTAATTAAAGGCTCTGTTTATTAAAATGACTAAATATTTGTGATAGCGACATACACAATTTCATTTTAATCTGTTTCCCCTTACTTATTTGGCCCATATGGTCCCAGAACCAACATTTATCTCAGCATTTGTGGCCAGAAGACCTGAGGACCCACTAAATGAGAAAATCTATATCTTCTTTCGAGAGAAAAACTCCGACAACAGTCCTGAAGCTGACCCCAGGATCTCTAGAGTGGCCAGAGTGTGCAAGGTACAGTGCAAGATTATACGTTTGTACAGTGTATTTTGCGTATTGTACTGGTAGAGTACAAATAATATGATGCTTTTTCACCATGGAATTCCTTTGTAGCTGTACTGGAGAAAAGAAAAGAGGCTACATTATTTAATGATACTGTTAGATGGGGCTTTCCAGGGTGTGTAATTTGAGCTTGGCTTGTAAAATAACAGCACCTCACTGTTATTGCAGCTGCAACAATGTTTTTGTTTTATTTTGTTTTATTGTAGAATGACAAAGGAGGGCCCAAGAGAATTTTCCAAAACATTTGGACATCATTCCTGAAGGCACGCCTTGTGTGTGCAATTCCTGGGGAGTCATTATACTTTAATCGTTTACAAGACATCTCAGTGATCCAATCTGATGACTGGAAGGAATCTCGAGTCTATGCTCTGTTTTCAAGCAGCTGGTAAACATCCTCCCTTACCTCTTTATAGCGGATCTATCAGAGATCCTGCACTATTTATGTCTAGCCTAGTCAGTAAACATCCTGTATTCGTGAAGGTAAACAGGATATTTTATTTATGCACTTCATGACAGCAGAACAACAATGTATATGCGCTCACTAGATACACCATTAAAACCATTAATAATATTAATATTATTATTAATATTAATTAATTATGAGTAATATTGAGTTGCTCCCATTTTGAGTGCCCTATTAACTCATTGACTACACAAAGCCTCTGAAGGTGTGATGTGGTATCTGGTACCAAGATGTTAGCAGTAACTGGTACTTTATGTCCTGTAAGTTGCAAGGGGGGTCACTATAGAGTAGACTTGATTGTTTAGAACACATGTGTCACACTGTCACGGCCCGGGGGCCACATCCGGCCCGCCGTGTAATCGTATCCGGCCCGCAAGACCATTTTACATTATTGTTATTA
>JAOUQX010000009.1:7472346-7486008 GCA_028566295.1 Liobagrus marginatus | reverse complement strand
CATCCGCGAACCGGAAGTGACGTCATCCGCGAACCGGAAGTCTCTAGAACTCCGGGGAGTTTGTGCGTGATGTTACAGGTAGCAATCAGTGTCTGTGGATTGAAGTGTCAGAGTTTTTGTAGCTCATATAGCTCAAAGGAACGTGACAGGTTGCTGTCGTATTTGCATAAAACTTACACACCTTATATAACGATGAGTGATCGAGAAACTTACAGCCTGTGTGTTAGTAATGTGTTAAGCCACTACATGCTACAAGCCAATGGTATATGCACCGTGATGCAAATTCTACACATTTATGAAATGTAGGACATACACAATGAAATCTCCTTCAACTAGAGTTTTAATTATGTTAGAAAACACTATCTAACACAATTAATCCCAAACCTACAATAGGTTTGCAGTTGGGTTGGAATCTGGGCACTGTGAAGGCCATACCATATGATATGCATCATTTTCCCATTTATCTTATAGTGAGCTATCATACCTTGAAAATTGTGACTTTGACATTCTGGCAGAGACCACATTTATCAGCATAGAAATGTTGAATAACAGTAAAAATATGATCAGGCATAATAGATCTGTAATGATATTCAGTAACTCCTTGCTTTAAGGGGACAAGACAAGTGGAGCCAAACTATTCTATGAAATATTAACTCCAGGAAACTATTGACTATAATAACTATTGCCTTCCACACTATAAGCCCCATTGATTTTTCCTTTCATTTTTCTGCCATCTGTATGTGTCCCTCTTACATTGCCAAAAGCAGGAAAAAGAGAATAAGGCACTAAATAGATGTAAACTGATTTCAGCAGACTACTAATACAATCTGTGGTACCTGTGTCAAATGCTTCCACATTGCGGTGGAGGAGACTGATGTCCATGCGGCCCAAATGGACAATGTTAAAAAGAGCTGTGATGACCAACCTCCAAATTCCCGACAACACACCCACCATCACGTTGACCGGAAATAGCAGGTAGGTCAGAAGGAAAAGGAAACCTCTAAACACACACAGGAAAAATACATTTATGATTTAAGGTATACAGTACAATCATATTCAAAGGTTTTAACGACTTTTACAAAATAAAAACTTATTTTAAGTTTATTCCATATAGAAAAATGTAAAAAATAATTCATGTTATTATTCATTCATTATCTATCGCTTATCCTGTTCAGGGTCGCGGGGGAGCTGTCGTCTATCCGAGATAACTTAGGGCGTGAGGCGAGGTATACTCTGGACATTTGCAAGGTAATCGCATGGCTCATGTTATTATATTCATTTTAATTCAATTATTATAGAGAAACTTAAAGTTCAGAATTTCTAAATGTCCAATGATCTATATGCTGGTTCATCAACTGGTATCTGATAATTGTACTGAATTAAAGCACAATCCTGCCTGTATCAGCTGTATACCTGTATTATCTATATAATTTCAAATGAAAATATAAGTAAATAAATAAATATAAATAAATAAAAGGGCACAAGGCTAAGCATGATTGTAGCTTAAAATCTAAGTTAAAAAACAGTTACTACTTAAATAAGACATCAATTTTAGACAATGCAATAGTTAATGCAATAGCTAAATAAAAGCTATATTATTTCATACAGACCATGTGAAGCGCTACCTGTTCGTTAGGTCTTGTGTTCCAGCTTCCTTTTTAATGAAGAAGAACTTTGATGTAAGGTGCTGGATAAGCACACTTAATAACAATGTCAACCAGAAGGGCCTGGGAATGGAGACACAGCACATAAGAGAGGATTTGTTTTAAGCAGCACTTCTTTAAATGCTGGAGTGTATGGATTACAAGGCAAGGCTTGTGTAGTGCTCTTGGGGATAGTGCCATGACCCCAGACACAGTGAGGAAGCAGAAGAAACTAAAAGGTTAGGGTCACTGACCAGCCCAATGATGATATTATATAAAATATCATACAGTCTCATTAGCAGTAATGTCAAAGACTACTCACCACATTCTTCCAATGATGTGAATGACCACAAGATTTTTCCCATATATGATGGGAATAATAACGAAGAACACAGCAAATAGAAGGCAAAGGAAGAATACCAGAGTCTGAATGACCATACCTTAATGAGAATAGACACAAAGAGTTAATCTGTTATGCTTAACTTAAAAACATGCGCACACACTTCGGAAATTTGAGGTAATAGAAATTGGATACAGGAATGGCTAAAACTAAAAATTAATGCTTGAACCCAGCGTTCAGGCTGACCTTTCTCTATCTAGTAAATGTATATCTTTCATAGGTATTTTCTCTACAGAATTTACTAAATCATTCTTAGAAACTGCTGTGTTGGAAATTTTGCTGTGATAAATAATAAACAATATGTCAGAAAGAAATTTTACGATTAGCATAAAACAAATACATAAATGTCTATAAAAATACATTAAAATGTATTTTTTTTTAAAAACATTTTAAAATGTTTGAAAATTACCCAAGCAAACAAATGCAGCTTGGTAGCTGGTGTAGCCCATCCAACACACCAGGGCAGGACGTGATGGTCTCATGTTCCTCTGGCAGTTATAAACATTGTAGATATCCCCTCTGTACAAGCCTCTCAGATTGGACCTGATCATTGGACCATATCACAAAAATGTAAGTTCATGCAATGCATACAAGCGCTGTGATGTGATTTAACTGGAAAGTGATGTGGTACAAATTAAACTGACTCAATTTGAGAACCCATTATTTTAGTGTGCCGTTTGTAAATTAGGGTAAAAAATAAAGCTTGCTGTCAAAGGCAGTAATTTTATATTAGTGGAAATGCAATAAAATACCCCACACTATTTCATTTTTGTCTGAGCGTTCATGAATGGAATAGTAAGACATACAGAAAGGAAGAGGCAAAGAAAAGAATAATTTCTGTGAAAGGTTAAACATTATGTGCATTTTAGCATTACCTATGCATGACCATGGACCTCATGAACATGACCAGATTAACCAAGATCGTCAGAGTTACTGCTGATACATAGCACACTGAAAAACAAAATAAAACAAAGACCACGTTCTCAGCACATTTTACTGTTGGTTGATTAGCAAGTAATCTCTGCAATGGTCCATCAGTCTGCTCTGCTGACTCTGTCACTTTTCTCCAATCGTGATCTGTGTATGTGGACTCATGCATGTTTTGTGCACATAGTATAGATTTACACAGGTGTGTATAAAGACGAGACGGACAGTAAATCTATATGCTTAGAAATGGATCCATTACAGGCCTCCGGGCAATATTTCTTGTATTTGGCAGGAGCCATAATATGATTAGACTGCAGGCAGCTTCCTCTACTCTCTCTCTTCCTCTACAAAAGCCACCGAGTCAATGAGAGTGTATCCTGAATTACTTCTCAGTTACACTGAGTCACAGACTCACAATACCAAATATCAGAAATGAAAAAGATGAAAAGCAACAGTGCTTTTTACAAACATTTTATGATTGTAAATTCTGTTTATTTAGTTTTCATTGAAGATTTGAAGTGATTATGAACTCACTTTCAACGCACCACATGTAGTACACAACTATGTTAACAACTTCTTTCCGATCATCTGACAGAATAATGTTAAAACCAGCGAGGAGAAAAGCAATGTCTTCGTTCACTCCTTTTCGGACAATCTGGAGAGTTGGCACTACTCCAATGACCAGCAAGAGGGCCATCTGATAGAACGATGCATACAACATATAATTAGGCATGTGGTAATCCTGCAGTAAATACTTCAAATATCTTCATTAGGAAATTACAAAGATACACACCTGATAAATAGCAATAGATGCCACAACCAGAGAGATGGCTAACTTCAGAGGAAACCTAAAAACTACAAAAAGGATAACAAATCACTAACTTATAATATACAGACATTATTATATAACACTAGCAAACATACACAGTGGTAGTTACCCGCGTTAGGAGTGTATATGTGAGATTTGAGTGCAAATGAGATTGTTTCACCCAGCTTGGGTTTACTGCTTGAACTAAAAAGAAAAACATAAATAAAGACAGGCATGCAATTATTTAGTTTAGAATGATCACTACCATCCATTTTCTAGCATTTATATAGTTATGCATGATATAAAAAAAAAAACATTTTTCATCTGACAAAGTTTTTCCTTTTTTTTTGAACATCTCCACGTTCCATATTTTCATTATGCATAAGGCTACATTGATGCAGCCTATATTAATCACTAATCTTTATGCTGAATAGAAAATTGCTCAATCTGAAAATGAGTTGCTGTATAAGTGGATAAGATCTGCCATAAAATACATATCACTCAAATTCCACATGTTGTACCTATCATTTCATTGAATGCTGAAAGAAAGACTGAGCGATTATATTTACAGAGAATTGTACAAAAACAAAAGCAAGACTAATTTGAACAGATATGATTATTAATAAATCTGATTTCTATAGCGCAGATAAGCAGATTTGTAATTCAAAAAGTTCTGACATCATTTTTTTTTTACACAATATGATTGGAGGTTCACAAAAGTGATTGATATGTCAATTGATTGATAATGGTAAGTTTTTTTGAGAAGAACCCTTGAGTTCTTCTACATTGCTGGAACATTGTTTGGGCTTGTTGATTCCAGTGAAGTTCTAAAGTAATGCTACAACATATACAGACATTCTACACAACTATGTGCTTACAGCATTGTGGCAACAGTTTGGGGAAAGCACACTTATGTGTATGTGGTGCTAAGATGTCCAAAAACTTTTGGCCAAATGGTGTAGGTCACGTTGAACCTAAATATAAGTTTTGTAAATGTTCACTTGTAAAAATAATAATTATTTGATTAACTGTCTTATCTCAGCAAAGATGGATTATTTGGATTAATCTTGATCGTATTTACTTATTGTTATATATTCCAGCCGATTAACATAAAATATTGCATAGACCATTTATCCAACCTGGCCTGAGTTGGTTTCTTCTTTTTGAGAATGTTCTTTACGTAGTTTGTGTAGTAGCTGCTCTTTAGGTCCTGTGAGACAAAATGAATATAAATCAGTTAATTTGACACATGTATTTGCCTGATATTTTATAACACAAATTTATCTGCACAAATATAGTGATAAATTCTAATGGTAAAGTTGATTAATTGTAGTTTATTGTCCTTAACTTTATCCTACCCTGTACATAAAGTATAGCCAAATAAGAGCACCATTGTTCTGTCTCTGTGGGAAAATATCACAATGCCTGTGTAATTTATTCTTCCACAGGCCAGAACCCAATTTTAGAAAGCTGCTTATTATGATTAGGCAGTGGAATGGCATTCTGGTGATTATACACAGTTTTACATGTTGCCTTGTTTTAGATAATTAAGCTTTATTATCTGAGTAAAAAAATTCTCACAAGCAGTAAAAGCATGAAGCCACTGATTTCCACATTTACTTCTAGAGAGCTCAAAAAACACCATGATAAATTTTAGGCCTGAAATATGCATGACTAATTTATTAATCTCAGGAAAACACCCAGTCCGGTCCCAGTTTATTTACACATCAGTAGCCGGCACACACTCACCTCAAAGGGATCACTTTTCTCTGTTCCTTTAAAGCCCTTAAACAGGAGAAGAGGATACTGGAAACTAAGAAATGCCAAACAGGCAATCTCTGGCAGGCTGCTCAACAGGGAATGGTACTTGTATATCTGCAGAAAATATGTGGGAAAATAACTTCAACAAATGTCCTCCTTTCATATACCTTAGGCATATAATATTTTTCTGCTTCTTTTATACATTATCATTTTTATTATGCTAATGTATTATTGCATGTCCAATTATTCCTCTATATGTTGATTGTAGCTTTTGCTTTATTTTTGCCCCGTGATTGGCTTTTTAATTAACTTTCAGAAGGTACTCTTCACGGCAAAACAAACATAATAATAATAGTAATAAAGTAAAAATGTTCAGTCTGTTACATGTCAAGAAAGAGAGTTGATGCTGACACAATTCATATAAAAAAGCAAAAACAAGTGCCATATTGTTCCATTTATATTGTTCTATCAGATGATCAGAGGACAATTTCAGCCCAGCCATTCATGATGCCAATGCAATTTGAGAGGACCAACCTGTGGTGTTTTGGGACAGTCAGTTTTATGCCAGATGAGGATGCCAAAGTGCGTCCATGACAACAGACTGCCCAGGACATAACCGACCGTGATATGGAGGGTGCCACATGCCAGCAAGGGGTAATACAAAGCAGGGTAGTAGAAGAGAGCAAGGATCTGCCAATACTCTGAAAAAATCAATAATAAATAACAACAAATAAACTACTATCTAGCAAGAAGAATGCTGGTACATTTGTCATCTTTGATACAAGTGACATTACATATATGAAATATTAGAAACAGAAAATACTGGAATATGTTTAGTAGCATAACAATGAGTATCGGTACAGTATTTCAAATAGTCTGGTAAGGATTCAGGTATTGTTCATCCTCTTGTGTGAATCGAGCCTGTTTTTGGATACGAGCCATTTTGTGAATAAGCAAAGTTCATTTGATAGTTTCATTGCAGGGATGACTCACTGCCTCTGGTTCATATCCTCTTTACTAGGTATGATCCCAACTACCTAGGTGGTCTCAAACATTCTTAAACAATATGTTCACTTAAATTGTGACTATCTCCAATGCCATAAATAGTGTATGGTAATAATATAATAATACAAAGAAACCTGTTCGGCAAAAATCATTTTACCTTTGTTTTGTTCATCCTTGGTAAAGGGTAGCGGGTTGGGGGATAAAACCAGTTCTACAAGTCTACAGAAAAGAACCCCAAACACAGCCACAGACAAAGCTTTGTGCTGTGTATGGTCTAAAAAATTTACTGGGCTAGAATAGAAACAGAAGAAAGTCATATGTACAATAAAAAAATAAATTAATAAATTAACCAATAGTGCACTTAAATTATAATTAAATTAAATTTATATGCAGTGTAAAGTAAGCATAAAGTAGTAGAAGCTAATTGCTTTGACATTGTTGAAAGTTTAAAAATCTGTTTTTAAACAGTTTAAAAATTACTCTGAACTCACCTAAATAATGCTGAAACTCCTTTTAGACTGTCTGCACATTTCTGACGCTTTGCCAACACCACCAGGATCAGCATGACCACAAACTGCACACATAAACAGAAAAGAAAACAATCTTGAGCACTGTATTCCTGCCAAAATCTCACCTTTTGAACCCAATGTTCAATTTGATCAAAGTTTAAATTAAATTAATAGACTCTCATTGGAGGGGAAAGAAACAGCATCTTCTTCATAATAAGGTCATGGAATGTGGCCCTGTCCTCCATGAATCGAGTCAATGAACAGAGGCATAGGGTCAGTGACCTGCTATGACCTACCACAGCTTTAGGACTATCCAAGGCCTTAAGAGCATGATGGGGGTTGGCCTGACCCTACTACTTGGGCCATTCGTTTAATAAACATTGAATATGCTAGAATGATGGAATATATTAAAATGATGGTGTCAATAGGGAAGCCATGAGCTATGCATTATACCTGATAAGCACTTTTAATGTTTCCTATTAGATTTGATCTGATATGGCCACTCAGACAACAACATGCTAAATATTGATTTTGACATCAACAACAAGCATAAAGAGGGTATATTTAAATTAGTTTAAGTTAAGTAGGAGTGTGCATGTAAAGGATGTAAATGTCAAACAAGACTCACAGATATGACTGTGATGCATATGTGGTAGAGACTTCCATCAGCTTTGGAGTCACATGGTGGAATAACTCTGGAAATTTCACAAAAACAGAAAATTTATCATAAGCTACTCTGATCCAAGCCGCTTATGTAGAACACTGGAGAGTAAACCTTCTAATCTTAGAATCCTTAAACATTGCCGCATGTCAATTCTAAGCCTTTCTTCTGCAATTAATTGATATACAAGGCAAATAAAATCCAACTACATTTCACATTTACAAACTGCTTTGATGAACAAAGAATGCATGAAACCATAAAAAAGACAACACCATCTTAAACAATGAAATATTATTATGAATTATCAAAATAAAACTAATGGTAGTAGCATCATAATACACTATTATTGAGCATGCAATTTGCAGTGCTAGAATATTTAAAATCTTCCCAACAGGATATACAATTGCATTTTGTATACTGCTGTAACTGAAAGTATTACAAGTAGGTCAAAAAGGAAATGCTAATGTTTTTGTTTTTTTTAATCGAATTTGTCTCCTTTATTTTGATTCATAATACTCAATTTACAATACAGGTTATATATTTATGTTGAAACATTGAACGTACGTATCAAAAGAATGCACAGAGGAAATGTACGGTATATATTTAATCTAATGTATATTTCGATATATTATAAAAACCATAAATAATGCATGATACTTACTCTGCAGGAGGCTTGGTTGGTAGAGCATTATCATACAAATCTGGATAATCATAATAGTCTTCCTTTACAAGTTCAGAACTCATGATCCCGTTTTTAAGGACAAAACAGATCGATCAGTGTAAGAAAGAAATCCAGGAATTCAGGCAGTGTGGACTTGTACATAGAACACTGTTCCCTGACGGAATGCAAGAAAAAAAATCTCACTTCAAAGTTTGGTATTGTAAAGTCTTCTGTTCTCTGTGGTCTCTCCCTCCTGCACTTTTTTACTCTCCCCCTCTCTGTTCAGGTACTTTAATCCTTCTGTAGCAAAGAGTTGTGAAAAATAGTGTAAGCAGGCCTCTGTTTGCAGGTTTAGATCAACACCACTGTGGAAGACCGGAGAGAGGAAACCAAAGAAAAAAACAAAAATATGAAAATAAAGAGGAAAAAAATGCAAATAAGTGGCAGTCTATCTTGCCTGTGGCTTACTGAGATTAGGTGACCTTCAATGGGCAGGCTGCAGTCTAACAGATCAGCATGAAGAGTATCAGAAGAACAGGAATATAATAAAACAGTGAGCTGTAGGTGTGTGGGATGGCTGTGGCTGAGGAGGTGTGGTACATTCATTCATTTCCATTTTCCATTGAGATAACAGGAAAATTCACATGTAGTGAAAGCAGATTTGCGAGGATTCCTAATGATGACTCAAAGAAAGTACTGTTAAAACAAACACGTACTAATACTACATACTACTACTAATACTAATACTACAAGTTGATTTTTACTGTCTTAACGTTTTAATTTGCCATAATTACATTTACATTTCTTCATTCATTCATTCATTGTCCAGCGTTTATCCAGTTCAGGGTCCAGCGGGTGTGCTGGAGGGTGTTTCCCAGGTAATTTTGGGTGTGAGACGGGGAACACCCTGGACAATCGCCAGTTAATTGCAGGGCTAACACTTAGAGACAGACAACCATTCACACTCACATTCACTCCTATGGACAATTTAGAGTAACCAATTCACCTATGTAAACCGGAGTACCCGGGAAAACCCACACAAGCCCGGGAACACATGCAAACTCCGCACAGAAAGACCCTGGGCATGAACATTTACATTTCTTAGTAGATTAAATGAAGAAAATTGGTAAAGAATATTCTGTTGTAGTTTTGCAATCTAAAGCACTGCCTTGAAAACCCTACTCATGAATAACACAAACATGAATAATCTCTAAAAGTTCAATTACCAACAACTGAGCAATAGACAATTTGTTAGGAAACAAATATATTGGTCCACATAAATTAGATATTCTGTGATATAAGATAATAATAATAATAATTAAAATAATTATAATAAGCATAAGATAACACTTTCTTGAGATTTGGACAATAAACATAATTCATTACATAATAAATAATTAGAAAAAAAGGTACTATATAGGTAATTTGAAAGCATTAGATCATAAACTAAAAGTGTTTAGTCGTATAACTTTATATAACGTTATATACCACGTTAGAAATTTCTTTGTTGAACTTAGAACTGCCTCTTTTATCCCAGCCTCAGCACAGAGGCGGCAGAACCACCTGAACAGACTGACAACAGGATAAGTGTTAAAGGTTACATTTCACACACACACACACACACACACACACACACACACACACACACACACACACACAGTACTTCATCTCTAACTACACACATTAAATAAGATGAATAATGGCAAGTTTTTGTCTAAACTCTATGTTGTAAATTGACAGTAAACAACAGCGTTGGAAATACAACAAAGCCCTGTTGCCAGTCTCCCATTTTGCTGTTCTATTCTAGCGGTCATTGTGTATTTGTTGGCATCTCTAACGTTTTGTAATCTGAGTCACCATGTTAAGGTTGGTTTGCTGCTCTCATTATGCAGGGATTGCAGTCTTTTGACAGAAATAAGGAAAATTTCGAAATCATTGCTATAACTCCTGAGGGAAACTAAAAACCTCATCAATCAGTTTCATCCTTCTGTGAGAAAAAAATAGTCTGGACAAACAGAGGCTGTTGAACAAAGAATGCTTTGAAGACTTACATCACCAAGGTGGTAGTGGAATTGGGCCAGTGACTTTGTTTGGTTCAGGCTGAAAAAATGGGTGGTGCTTGGTTTTGGTCTAGGTAGTGAACCGAAACTGTCTTTAATAAATCACAACACAAAAATAACTATGCTGTTCCTTGGGTTCAGGAAAACATTTATACTATTCACACGATTCTTTATAAAAACACTCACCTACTTTAGAATGCTATGTTTTGTGGTAAATATACTATACAGTATAAAATCTTAAATTGCTAAAGTACAAATTTTAATTCTATAATTAAACTACTTTAGTGTATCACTTGGCTTTAAAACTGTGCAGCGTTCATGTAACCTGCTCTGGAACAGTTAACTAGAAAAATGTGTACAGGCGAAACCCACTGAGTGACCAGATTTAATTAAAGGCACAGCAGCAAGGACTTGGAACAAGATGGACGTTCTCTTTAGTGATTTCATATCCGCTGTCATCACTCATGGTCTCTTGGGAGCACGAACATGAGCTAGTTAAAGAAGAAATAGTCATGAAATTTCATGTAAAGCAGCTTTGTGACTATTTCCAGCGTTAAAATCGCTAAATACCAACACAATTGCGTTGAATTAAAGAAACAATTATGCGGTTCTGGCAACCTTATTGCATCTACTACTATTAGACAGCGTTATGAGGTATTTTTTTTTATTTCGCGGCTATTTTTCCAACTCGTTGATAATACATTTATCGAAGTTATTGATTACACCCTGTATAAAAAATACTTACATTTACTGGTTTGGAAACGTATATTAAATCAAGGTAATTATATTGTTTGTTTTCTCGTTTGGAAACTACTGTATATTCAATCTGGCAACCAGGGCACGGGCGAAATTACAGTGACGCCCGCGTGCCGAATGTGCAATCTTAGTGCAAAATCTCTCAAAGCACAGAGTAAAAAACAGCTCAAGTAAAATGTGCATTAAATAAAGTTAGACCAATTTATCATTATAACGACTCCCGCACAGCATCCGAGAGAAGTTGTGTAGAAGACTATACCTAGGTTTTCCAAGCTTATTTTTTTTACTTTATGAGCGTTTTATTAAAGATTAAGACACATTCATATTGTTTATTTATTGAAAATTTTGTGCATACGACAGTATAGTAATTGTTTCATAAGGTGTAAAGAAACACGTTACGGTGCATGTTTTTACCTTCCAGAAGATCCAAACTCTCATTTACTTTACTCCTCCATGCAGAAAAAAATTGGTGAAACAAAGCTGAAGATAAAACTTGCTTGTAGGTTAAAATAACTTTTGTAATTCAGTTTAGTTTTATTCTGTACAGAGAAAAATATAAGTGCTGCAGTGCATGCAGTCTTATAGGACTTTGCCCCTGATTTTTAGTGTCCAGGCTTCGAAGTGAACTTGAAGAAGGGGTTTTAAAGAAGAAAGAAATTGCACCGGTAGCCATTTAACAGATATTGAGAAGAAATGTGTGTTCATATCTTGAAATCAACAAGATATCTTAATTTTGTAACATAATACAATTGTTTCATGTTATAGGGTTATAGGCATTGCCAAGAAAACACACAATGCTGATTACAGCAGTGTTTTAAAGTGCCTTTAATGATCACAGACAGCCAATGGCTCTACTATCACCTACAGTTTCATGTGAAAAGGCAAGGTGTTTGTCTTGTATCTCCAGCAACAGAAACATATTGTGCTGGTCTAGATGACCACAGGAAAAAACAGTGACTAAAAACAATATTGTATGAGGATTAGTAATGTGGAGTAATCATATTGAGATGGAAGAAAGGAAGAGTTTGTCCTTGAGATAGTTAATGTCCAGTTTAATCAGTTAGGGCAGAGCCGTTGGAGAATGTTGGAGTTGGAGTTATGCCGTGGAGAATCCGATCCTGGAAGGATCTGGATCTGCAGTCCAGCTTAGAATGAATGATGAAGAGTTCATTCAGGTCTCCACTGATACTGTTGAGCAGGCTTGTTTGGATAAAGTCAATTTTTTTTAGCAACAAGTTTGTCTTGTCACTCTTTGTCACTGTCTGTAGATCAAGTCAGTTTATCCCAGGCATCGTGGTGGTGATCCTGAACAGGATAGACTGCTCAATGTGTTTTCTTTTTTGTTAGGCTTTTGCAAGAATGAAAGAAACCACAATATCTGAGTGTAATAGTGAAGGCTATTCTTGTGGCAGACACCAAGGTGAAAGCTGGTGACGGATTCTATTCTGTTTATCCCATAACGAATACCCTAGAGACTAACCAGTAGGCAGACCCGGGAGAGGAGCTCTATCAGTACACATACATCATGACACTGCTCTGTGTGCAGGATGATTACCTCTTCATGCACTGTGGGTTCTTGCTCTATTCAGTGGCTCTAAATAATGTTTTAAAAACATACATGCTTGGTATTTATTGTTGTATTGCATTATGAATTTTGACCCTGCTGCTAAACAAGGTGACCCCAATGAAAGTATTTCATCCTCTCCAAATAGTGCTACAATCATAGAACAGAAGGGCAACACTGAGATTGATTTGGGCAGCCTCATCTTATTTTAGCATGAACTCACCCCATCACAAAGTACTCAGCCCTTCCCATATACTGTATTTATGTAAGTACAGTTGTGATGCTTTTTTCTTATTCTGTCTAGGATTAAAAAAAGAGAGTATTTTTCTGTGTGTCTGAATGATAAATGTATCTGACCTTTTCCTGACCTGATCCGATTCACCCCTGTTAGCCCCAACATTATGTCCTGACACCTCGAAAACTCCCAGGTCACATTCATTTCTGAGGTTGTGCTGTTAAGACTTGTTCTATTAGTAAGCATCAGTTGTAATCAATGAGCCTTGCTTTACTCAATTATCATGTAATTGGATTGGTGTGTTCCTTATAATCTCTGTACTGTGTTTAACTGAGAAGAAGGACAGGCTTATTACTGGTGACAATTATGTTGTCCCTAAACTGAGGCAGCGTTCACCATCTGCTTCTATGCAAGCACACAACCCCAGCACATGGGAAGGCCGGATATACAGCAAAGTGTTAATGGTTTTTATGTACGTATTTGTTATTGCATCAGTGGAAAAATGCTGTCTTGATGGCATACTGAAATATAAGAGGACAAAGTATGAAAACACACCTCAATCATCGTTAAACCCTAAATTTATTTACTTAGTAAGTGTAGCGGACCTACGTAATTATTTGTGTTTGAGACGTTTGTTTATTTTCGCTATAGGCGTCGCCATTTTGTACACGA
>JAOUQX010000009.1:7439770-7451269 GCA_028566295.1 Liobagrus marginatus | reverse complement strand
GTAGCAGGTAAAAACTAGTATAAAACAAGAAAAGTTAGCAAGCTAAGTACAGAGTAGACGCGACGGCAGCCGACTACAGCAGCGCCATCTTGGATATATCACCTATGACCAGTCGCATAGGTGTGTGAATGGTTGTCTGTCTCTAAGTGTTAGCCCTGAACAGGATAAGCGGTAGATCATGGATGGATGGACAGATGAATGATTTGGTCTTTACCCGTGATGAGCGGATAACGGAGTTGCAGCAGTAATGATGCCGAGACACAGATGCAGCAGACATGGTTCTTTATTTAGCGAACACAAAACAATAAACACCTTACCCAATAAACCAACACGCAGTGGCGTGAAACACGAAACACTGACAATGACACACAGAGGGAAAGAGTGAGGGGTATTTTACCGCTTGTGTGGTAATAAGATGAGTGATGTAGGTGTGTGTGATCAGGGCAGAGAAGAGGTGGGGATTACACACATGCACACAAACTCAAAGTCCATTTTCTCCGGTTTCCCAACGCTGGCCTCTGGCAGTCGACCGGATATTGTCTGTGGGCGTGACAGAGCCCCCCACCCAGGCGCGGCTTCCAGATGTGCAACCGAGAGATCGGCTCCGGGGACCCGTTGGGGAGGCCAAGGAGCATCTGCCAGTCTCCCTGGCTGCAGGGCCACAACCAAGGGCTGCCGGGCCACGCCTGTTTTCTACGGTTTCTCAATGCCGCCCTCTGGTGGTCGACTGGATATTATCCGTGGGCGTGACATTACCGATGCTCCACTATTTTACAGTATGTAATATATTATGACATTCAACAAAGATTCATGCCCTATCTTCTAAATTGACCTAAGTTATGTATTTTGCACAAAGACAAGACTCCACAGAGCTACATTATCATAACTAGTACCCTGTAGTGGAACGAACTAGAGCATGACAAATGGTGCTTGTTTTTGCGCCTCCGAGTCAGAATGAAGATTGTAACGTCTGCTGGTTCCAGTCATAATTACTTTATTTTGTTTTGGCTTGCACCACTTTCATGATAGCAAAATGATCCAGTTCGCTGCTTAGTACATTTTTGTTGTGTTTTTGTGTGCGTTAGATGAAAAACGGATTTACAAATAACCCATTTCAATCTCTCCCACTGTCTTTTACACATGATTATGGTTGTCTTTGGTCTGAAAAAAGCATGCTCATTAGATTCTTCTGCTGTCTCTCAGATCTGCTGTCTCTTCTTTCCTAATCCTCCATTTTGCACTCAGCTCATTCACTGTGTAAGTCTGGGATACAGATGAGGAAAGAAAATGGGGTGTCCTCAAGGGAATTGTCAAAGTTGCCTATGCACTGAGATGCCAGATTATCAGCAATAATGGTCATACTATTTATGTGTATTAATCTGAACAACTTCAGGGGCACTTCAGATGTACATATGAGCCAAATAGGAGTAACTCATAGTATTCTAAAATGCGTGTTGAAGTCCACAAGACAGGCAATAGATTTCATAGATAATGCAAGCAATTGAAAGCATTGCGAATATTCTGTACGGTGGGGGGTGCAGCAGTCAATATATTATACAGGTCATAGCCTGGTGGAGTTGACATTTTTGCAGAAATGGTTTGACCGTTATTACATTTTTTTTCTGGCTGTGGTCCAGTACTGCATATTTGGGATAAACAACTTCCTAATTCATTCTTGAATGCTTATTTCCTTGCATTTTGACTGAGTCTTATTCAGAATGTGTTAATTTGTGGAGACAAATTAACATTTGACAAATGGAATTTCTCCTAAGACCCAAGCTTTGGTCTTACCTACATGTTATGTCCACGTATGTGGACGCCAGGTTGTAGGAGGTTAATAAAAATGAATTTGGTATAAATTGCATTACTGGAGTCAATTTTTAAATTGATTGATTTAAGTATACAGTAAACAATCAAAAACATGCCAAAATGCAGAAAAGTATAGTTTAAAACAATATATTAAAAACAATAAACCATGTACTGGGGCAGCACTGTGGCAGCATGGTTATCACTCCTGTCTCACAACAAGAAGGTCATGGGTTCGATTCCTGTCCAGTGTGGAGGTTTTTATGATCTCCATGGGCTTGCGCTGGTTTTCCCGGGTTCTCCGGCTTCTTCCCATCTCCAAACACATGCGATTGAACATTGGTGTTGAACACTTAGAGACAGACAACCATTCACATATATATGCGATTAGTCATATTGAATTGGTGAATTGGCTACTCTAAATTGTCCATATGAGTGAATGTGATTGTGAATGGTTGTCTATCTCTATGTGTTAGCCCTGAGATTAACTGGCTATTGTCCAGGGTGTACCCCGCCTCACGTCCAGTATTAGCTGGGATAGACTCCAGCGCCCCCATGACCCTGAACAGGATAAACGGTAGACAATGAATGAATGAATGAAACCTGTACTGCTGTTTATAATATCCTAAAATGAACTGGATGAGATTTTAGATAAAGATTTTTTTAACGTACGTAAAAGTTTTTTAGTGGAAATAAACGATTCATATCATTATTCACATTGTTTTAAATTTCTTGCACAATGGACAAAAGAAAGAGGAATTTTTTATTTAATTTCATCTTTTATGATTAATATTTTATAGCTCTGGTTGCATATGGCAGCTCTGTACTCGATGATAATTGAGCAAGTATTATTCTCTCCACTGTGAGCTTAGAAAGACTGACAGAAGACGCTAGATTGAGGGGGAAAAAGTGTGTGATAGGAAAATTTTTTGTGGGAAATTGCTTTGTCTTGATCTGCAAGTCCACACTCTGAATAGGTTTCTGTGTTGATGATAATTGCAGTGTGTGGGTCTGATTATTCCAGGCTCATGGTTTCTGCCTGTTAAGTGACAGAATAATTACCTACTGGCTTAATGGCTCTCTCAACATGAGCAGAGGGACTGATTGCTCTGGATTTGCTCTTGATGTGTCAAGAATGCTGATCAAGTCAGGAGACAATGCTGCGAAAGCATCTCGAACAGGTGCTGATTTGTAAGTGCCTGCTCATGCTCTCGTTTCAGCTTTATGTGCTTCCTCCAGGCTGGGAAGTGAATTCATTGGCTGAAGGTAAAGTCAAGGGGCTGGCCTTGTGTCCTTGACAAGCTGGTAAAAAGCTGTCAAATGTGTTTCTGAGCAGCAGGTAAATATGAGCAAATATGACTGCTATTGATGATGAAGACATACAGTAGTGAAAGAATCTCCTCAAAAGACAGTCCATATGCTGTATCTTAGCAGTCTGGGCCATGAGCAAATATTTTTTTAATTAACTTACTTAAATATTTATAAACGATATTGTAGTTTATATAAAATCCTTTTTTTGTCTTACTTGGGTTTGAATGAAACCTGAGTCTGAATGAAGAACCTTAGACGGAGTCAATTATTGTAACGTGCGGTGCGTGTGCACAGACGCAGACAAGGATCCATTTGCTAAGGTTTTATTTACTCCGCAGGACACACAATGCAAACGTAAACAAACTACAACGGGACTTGACTTAACCATAAACAGAAACGCGGCTAGACAGAAACATGAACACGACTTGGCAATAACGAAACTACACGTGGGTAGTACACGGGGTTTCGGAAGCACGGCTTGGTACTCAGCATAAGCAAAACAATACTTTGCGATGTGTTTATGTTAGCTCGCGGTTTAAGTAGCCCGCGACCCAGAAGTAGTGCAGCCGCACCCGGAAGTGACGCGATTGCGAGTTCAGTATTCTGGCGATAGGTCTCTCTGTGCCTCCATTACAGTACCCTCCCTTTCAGGAACACCTCCAGGTGTCCTTTTCTTAGGCCGCCCACGACGCCGGGGCGCGGGGTGATTTGGGTGGGCTTGGTGAAAGGCTTGGGCCAGGGCCGGGTCCAGGACGTCATGGCTTGGCACCCACGACCTTTCCTCAGGGCCGTATCCCTCGCAGTCCACCAGATACTGTAGTTGGCCTCGTCTCCTCCGGGAGTCCAGGATCTCCCGAACCAGGTAAGCAGCGCCTCCGTCGATCTCCAGAGGTGGGGGTGGCTCGTCGTCGGCTGGCCAAGCTCATCGCCCTGTGTGCCGGTTTCAGGAGCGAGGCATGGAAGGAGGGAGAAATATGGTAGCTAGTCGGCAGCTACCTACCATAGCCGGCAGGTATGTAACTGGGTTTATTTGGTGTAAGATTTTAAAAGGGCCTACGTACCTGGGGCTTAACTTCTTGGACGGTAGCCTCAGGCGTAGGTCTCGTGTTGACAGCCATACCATCTGACCCGGCCGGTACTTGGGGTGGGGCCGCTGATGCTGGTCGGCCTGGATCTTCTGGGCGCAGACAGCGCATTGGAGATGAACGTGGGCCCCCTCTCACACCTGCTCACTCCTCCGTATCCAGTCATCGACCAACGGGACCTCGGACGGCTCCCTGGACCGTGGGAGCAGCGGGGGTTGGTACCCTAGAACGCACTGAAAGTGGGTTAGACCTGTGGATAAATGCATTCTGGGTATACTCAGCCCAGGGCAGGAAGTGCTCCATTGACTTTGGTCATGGTGGCAGTATGACCGCAGGTATCGTCCAAGCTCTTGGTTGAGCCATTCCACCTGGCCGTTCGATTGCGGGTGGTACTCAGATGTAAGGCTGACACCGATTCCCAACTGTTTACATAAGGCCCTCTACAGGCCTGATGTGAACTGCGGCCCCCAATCAGTGACAATGTCCTCTGGGATGCCGTATACCCAGAAGTCTTGGTGGAACAGGGCCTGAGCTGCTTCCATGGTCGTGGGCAGGCCCTTCAGGGGGATGAGGCGGCACGACTTAGAGAACCGGTCCACGGCGACCATGATGGCGGTGTATCCGTGGGAGCTAGGCAGATCCGTCACAAAGTCCACGGCGATGTGGGACCAGGGTTGCTGGGGGGTCGGTAGGGGTTCCAGGAATCCGGCTGGCAGCTGTTGTGGGCTCTTAGCCTGGGCGCAGACACGGCAAGTGGTCACGAACTTCATGACAGTCGCTGCTAGCGTGGGCCACCAGAAGGCATTCCTGGCCAGCTTGATGGAGCGGTTCACCCCTGGGTGTCCCAAGCCCGGGGAGGAGTGGACCCACTGAATTACCCTGGAGTGGAGCTGGGCGGGGATGTAGGTGCGGTCTGGAGGGCACCCTGGTGGTTGGATCTCTGCCATAAGTTCCCAGTGAATAGGAGCCACGATGACCAAGGCGGGGAGGACTGGGTCAGGCAGAGAAGATACCTCAGGGTGGTCATGGATCCGGGAGATGGTGTCCGCCTTGCTGTTCTTGCTCCCCGGCGGTACGTGACATTGAATCGGAACCTGGAAAAGAACAGAGACCCCCTCGCTTGGCGGGAGTTTAGGCACTTTGCATTTTTCAAGTACTCCAGTTTCTTATGATCAGTAATCACCTGGAATGGGTGGTGTGCGCCCTCCAGCCAGTGTCGCCACTCCTCCAGCACGGCCTTGATGGAAAACAGCTCCTTGTCGCCGATCCCATAGTTCCTCTCTGCAGGAGACAATTTGAGGGGAAAAAAGGCACAACGGTGTAGTTCACCTGGGGTCCAATGCTGCTGGGACAGGGCAGCGCCGATACCACAGCTTGAGGCGTCCACCTCCACCACGAAGGGTTGTTGCGGGTCAGGGATGGGCGCCGTGGTGAATCTGGTTTTGAGCCCTTCAAAGGCAGAGGCCACCTCCTTGGTCCACTCTAGCCTCTTGGGGGCCCCTTTCAGTACTTCCGTGATGGGCGCCGCCACCGTACTGAAGATGCGGGTGAAACTCCGGTAGAAATTCGTGAATCCCAGAAACTTTTGCACCTCCTTCACCGTCTGCGGTGTCGGCCAGTTGAACACAGCGTTTACCTTGCCCACGTCCATTTTCAACCACCGCATGACTGATCTGGTAACCCAAGAACGTGGTCTGGGTTACGTGGAACTCACACTTCTCGGCTTTGATGAACAGGTCGTTGTCGAGAAGGCAAGTTAACACTGTTCTGATGTGGTTCACATGGTCCTCCCGAGAGTTTGAGTATACCGGGATGTCGTCGATATAGGCGATTACGAACCAGCCCAGAAGGTCTCTAAAGAGTTTGTTAACAAATGCTTGGAAAACCGCCGGGGCGGTGACCACCTCATACGGCATGACCCGGTACTCGTAGTGCCTCCTTGTGGTTTGGAAGGCTGTCTTCCACTCGTCGCCCTTTCTGATGCGGATGAAGTTGTAGGCGGACCTAAGATCTAGCTTGGTGAAGAGCCGCGCCTCTCTCAGTTGTTCCAGGGAGGACGGGATCAGTAATAGGGGGTAGCGGTTCTTCACGGTCACCGCGTTGAGTGCCCTGTAGTCAATGCAAGGGTGAAGACCCCCATCCTTCTTTCCCACGAAGAAGAAACTTGACGCCGCCGGAGAGGTGGAGGGTCAGATTAACCCATTGGACAAGGCCTCTTTTATGTAGTCCTCCATGGCTTTTGTCTCCGGGGCCGACAGGGAGTGGATCCGGCCGCGAGGGGGCGCAGCGTTTGGGAGGAGCTCAATCGACTAGTACAGAGAGAGGGAAAGCTCGATCAGAGGCATACAATGTCACCGGGAGAGTTAAGCTATGGTTAACACCTGGAGTATCAAAAATGGAACTCACCCGGTATGTGGACCAAGAGCCGACCGTTGGCCTGGTCGGGCACTGGGCACAATATTGGTCTGGTCCACCGCAGTAGAAGCAAAGGCCGTCCCTCTGATGTCTCTCCCGCTCGGTCCTAGTGAGGTGGGGCCACGTCCGCTGCGCGCCCTTTGTTGAAGCGGGGTCATTCGCTGCTTGGTCCGTGAGGCAGGGCATGGTACGTTCGAGCTTAGGATCCACATCTGGCTCAGAATGCCACAGGTTGTCTAGCTTCGCGAGTTCAGTATTCCGGCGATAGGTCTCTCTGTGCCTCCTTTACAATTATAGTTTTTAATGAAATAACAAATTATTGCTCTTTAATGCTGTATCCATGTTTGGTTCCAACTTTGGTTGGCTGCTATCTTCCCACGTTCTAAATACAAAAACTGAACAAATTATATTTTAAATTATAGTTTTGGCCATGTCAAAGAATATCTTAGCTGAGTGATTAGACCTAATTATTGCAAATGTTTAAATCCATAGAGCAACATAAGAATGTCTTCATTGTGTAAACAAATATATTACAATATTATAAATTTAAAATATTTAGATTTTTTTATCCATTTATATAAGCTCTGATTAATTAATTTCCAGTTAATCTGTAGCCCATACTAAGGGCATTAGGTGCACAGTAGGTTTTGTGGGTGGAATGCTAATTTGTCACAGTGATTCGTACTCACACAGCCACAGAATCTCCAAACAGAAAGTAATCCTAAATTAGAACCAAACTTGTTCGTTGGAACTCTGAGTGTTCATAGCAATAGAGTCATTTTGTCATTTCAGTATCATGGAATGAGGATTAGGAATAGTTATTATGAATACATAAAAGTATATGAATATTGAACTACAACATCTCTTTCTTAGATGTTATGTCCTCTGCTCGTCTTGAGGATAAAATGATCAGCCCCTTGGGATAATGATGATGGTGTTCACAGAAGGTGGCATGTGGGAAATTGGAACGAAAGTGGTGTTGCTCTGTTTTAAATGTGTTCCATCAAGCTTGGAAAAACTGCTTGGCACATGCTATTGAAACTGCGAAAGCTCCATATTTTTGTATATTATTCAATAAATAATAAATAGATAATCAAAACAATCCTAGACAGCTTTTTCACACAATTAATAGTCTACTTAATGTAGATGGTGTCAGTTCTTTGACTACATCCGATTGGTTGTGAAAAATTGGTTGTGATTTTTCAGTGAAAAAATTGACAATGTTTGCACAAATACTCGTAGTTAGTCTGCTCTTCAAACAGTTAACAGTAAGTTTTTATGGCACGCCATTTAAAAAATTTACTTCAATGCTACATGAGATACTCTGCAAGCAGGTTTCTCACATAAAAGCTTCACTTGCATACTTGATCCTATTCCTTGTAGCCTATGCACGGGGGAAGTGGTGGATCAGTGGTTGAGGTGTTAGCTGCTAATTTGGAGATTGTAGGTTCAATCCCAGCACCACCAATCTGACACTGCTTAAAACATTCCTAACAAGCGTAATTACAAACACCCGCCCTCTCTTATTAATAAATTGCATCGGCATTAGACAGAACTGCTACAATCTACCTCCCCTTTGCCATCGTCGTCCCAACGGTGAAACATCTAAAACCCCATGAAGCATTAATCCCACGGCTAAATAAAACCATAAAGGCATTAGCCCCACAAACTGGGAAATCTGAGGTTCTTACATCTACAACCACAAAGGTTCCCGCCTAAATGATGCACGTTAGAATGTTTACCTGCCCCCAACCATCCTGTTCGATGCGGAACCACCAAAGGGGATTAAATGGTTATGGGAAGGAGGCCTTAACACAGGTAAGTGTCTACAGCAGTAACTCTGCTGTAGCTACTACCTCGGACCCATTGACAAAGAGAGCAGGAATAAGCACTACTCCTAATGGAGATGTACTTACAGCAGTCCTGATGTGGCAACTGATGATCGGTGGAACTTCCACCATGACATCTACCTCTGCCTCCAAAGGCACTGGGGAATGAATCATGCTCTCAGGGAGGTCAACTACCATTGTCTCCCATTGGACTCTAGTCTAGGTTTCAATGCAGAACGATAGACATACCGGACCTTATTTGGGCCACTCAAGGGGGCCACTGTATACACCAAACCGAGAGGGTTGGACCAATTGGTTGGACTGCAAGTTCACTGCCAGTAATACCTAAAGGCTACATTAGCTCATTGGTTAAGGTGTTTGCCTGCTAATCCGAAGACCATGGTTCAATTCCCAGCACTGCCAATCTACCACTGCTGTGCACCTGAGCAGACCCCTTAACCCTCAACTGCTTGGTTGTAAGTCACTCTGGATGAGAGCGTCTGCCAAATACTATAAATGTACCTGAAGCACCGCTTTCCCTCCAGCAGGATGGAACACCTTACGATACACCAGGCCTCCTTCAAGTGAAGAATCACTTCTAATGTGAAAATATATTTTGGGATATGGTTGGATTAAATAGATTGACCTTCTCTAGGTTCATAATTTTTGTACCCTAATCATGATTGATTCTTTTTGCTATGTCTCACTGGCTTACATATATTGTAATAAATATACGTAGTAGATGGTCCATCCAAAGAGTCTCATACCAGAAGGCCCATTACCGGATGACTTCATCTTATCTTTTGCCGTTTCAACACTATCACCTGGAGCTTTTACAGGTGGGTAGTCTACAACCTTCCATTAACCTCTTACACATCCACACTGTACCTTAAATCTCCCTCCATCTTAAAACTTCACTGGGGATATCTGTTTTCCTCTCACCTCCCAGAAGTAACATTGGAGAGATTGCCTTCTTTAAACTGCCCGATTGTGTACAAGAGTGTTTACATGCCCTGTAATCCCATTTTTGCCTTACTTCCAGCGTTACTGTAATATACTTTGGCTCTACCATAAGCTTGATCAAAATCAACTGGTTAGTGAAAATAAATTATGTTTGTGATTGGCTGTAATGCTCCACGGTTAGCATCAGCCAGTACAATTATTTACTGCTCTGTAAGCTTCATCAAACTCTGCCTACATTCAGCGTTACAGAGCATCCAGTGATATGGTTCACCCTGTCTATTCCTGTCATCCCTGTTCCACTTTTAGGTCTTAAGTCACTATGGTAAGACAGATGTAATACATCATTAGGATAAGGAAGACCTACAGGCTGCTCGAGTCAGTGTGTTTTTCATTGGTACTAAGGGGCTTCGTCAGGGAGATTGACCAAGAGAAGCTGCCTCAGGAGCAATCCATCAAAGGGATTTGTGCCTGGTTTATAGAAGGAAATGAATAAACCATACTTTCTAAAAACCCTCTGAGGTAGGATAGAGGGGCAAAAGTTTAATGGCATCTTGAGCATTGGTGAACTGTAAAGAAATAAATAAAATGTTGTATTTATATTATATGAGCACTGAAACAAAGATCAAGTGGAATTTGACGTGGCATTCAGTCTATTTAATTGACCTATTCAATTACAATACTATACAATTAGGCTTCTAGCACATCATAGCAAAATATGGCAGGTGTTCTCTCGTTTATGCTTTTTGGTACATCAACTAAATGTACCAAAATTTATTAGCGCGATGTAGTCGAAATGTAGTCGAAATCAATTCTCAGCAGTTTCACAACAATAAACAGAAGAGTTTATTCTACAGATTTTTCCTTGACTCACTGTGACTTACCGGTATAGAAGGTGGCTGTATTTGGCTGAAGGGCTTTAAAAGAGCAAACTATGGATCGACTATACTAATAAGAGGGGGGTTGGGGGTTGTTTGGGGGGGCAGAGAGTGAAAGGTATTTCTGTTTTCCTTCTTCATACTGCTTTGTCCTTTAGCTGTCAGTCACTAGTCTTAGCCCACAGACCAGAGGAGATGTTTTTATACATGATTGGACTTTTCTGCTTCAGTCTGCACAGCTTCCCTGCACCAGGTCTGGCTGACTACACAACATAAATTATTCATCAGTTGATCTGTGCTCATAGCGCTGCCGGCACTGTAATTTCACTCGCTGCACTGACTTATAATGGTCATAATTAGCTATGGCAATTTCATATTTTTCTTCTAGATTAATTTTCCTCCAGTACCCCAGTAGCAAGGTAAATTGCAGATAAAAACAATTACAATGATTGGAGTTACATTTGTCAATAGGACTTACACAAGAGCATCAATGAAATGATTACAGATAGATTGAGATTCGTTATTTATCAACCCCTAACAAGCAGTATGACTTTTTCTGATAAAGACGTGCTTGGGGGTCACTGGGACCCTAGCTGGCTCTTCTTTATGGGCCCCATAAAAATTGATTAGTTCAGTGTTGTGTTATTGAATCACTCTCTGGAGAGCACAGATCTGTAATCAAACGTGCTGTGTAGCCTTGTGGAACCTCGCTTCATCACCCTGCCGCAACCCTGCAACAACCACACAGACAGATGGCCACATTTAAACACCAACTATTACTATCACAAGGATTGGTAATATTTAAAGAAACCTTTTTATTTAATTTTCCCCTCTGTGGATGCAGTGACTCTCAATAGCATACTATTTAATCTGAAATTTATATTTAGTATTATTGAATACTAAATACTAAATACTAAATACCCTAACCCTAACCCTATATGAATCAAATAATTCATAAGAATATTATCTCATATTATTAACTCATATTATCTTATCGTATCTTATCTTAATAATATTATGTCATATTATTAACTCATATTATCTTATCATATCTTATCTTAATAATATTATGTCATATTATTAACTCATATTATCTTAAGAATTTTTATGAATTATTATGAGTCTTTCCAAGTATAATATTATAAGTGTGTGTGTGTGTGTGTGTGTGTGTGTGTGTGTGTGTGTGTGTGTGTGTGTGTGTGTGTGTGTGTGTGT
>JAOUQX010000009.1:7403492-7415219 GCA_028566295.1 Liobagrus marginatus | reverse complement strand
CACACACACACACACACACACACACACACACACACACACACACACACACACACACACACACACACACACAAACTGCTTAAATGTAATCAAAGCATGCAGTAAGAATATAAGTATATAAGTAAAATATGCAATCTACACAGTATGTAAGTGAGAAATCGAAAAAAAATGTTCTTACAGAAAACTGTACTGTACTCCGCTTGTGACTGGATGCCATAATAGTGTTTGCAGATTACAGTCCGGAGAAAAGTTTGTGTACTGGTCACTTTTTGAAATTAAACAAAAGTGAAAAAAACACAAAACCTAAAAATAATACAGTACATGAATTTGTTTAAATATTTTAGACAATTTTTACTTAAAAATTACTGAGACTAAAAAGTTTTCCCTGTTGTAGAAAGCTGTCTGTAAAGGCTGCTCCCATCTTTCAGAGTATAGTTGAAGGTGCTGTCTTTAACTCTGTATCAAAGTGTGATACGACCGCTCATTTGGCACTGAGAGTCCGATAAGAAGTCAGGGTCTTATCTCATGAAGGACACACACAGACACACAGACACACAGAGACACAGAGACACAGAGACACAGAGACACAGAGACACACAGACACAGACACAGACACAGACACACACACACACACACACACACACACACACACACACAAACCAATGTATTCACAAGGTTTCAAAGACGTTTTAAGGCCATCAAAGCCAGTCAGGGCAGAGCAGTCTTGACGCACATGAAGAAATCAGTAGTGTCTTATAATACTAGATGTTCTGGACCTCTTTAATAGAATCAAAAGGTTTTGGCTCATTTGCATTTAAGCATTCTTAACTACTCTATTCTAATGTTCACTAAATGATACAAAGCAATTTCTTTCTACTGCATTTTCTTTTTTCATTGTTTGTCAACAATTGTTTTGGAACCATACAGTTTTATATTCTCCATACCGCTTTATAATGTCCCACTGAACAGCACTTTTCTGTTCCAGTGTCTCTGAAAAGCAAGCTGGCCAGTGAGAGCAGCAGGGCAGCAGATCAGAGGGAAAAGATCCAGCAGCTTCAGAATGAGCTCATCAGGGTAAGTTATAGACCTTTCTCTCTTCCCGTCTTTCTTCCTGTCTGTCTCTCATCCGTCAGTCTGACATGCTGCCTGTGGACTGTATGCATTTACATGGATGGCTTCATGCGTCATTATCCATCGACTGCCATACAGTCAGTGGATAATGACGCATGAAGCCATCCATGTAAAACCATGTGTACAACAACCTCGGTTATACTTACTGAGATGATGGAAATGCTGAATAATACTTCTCTGCTCACCAAAGCCACTGTTTGAAGGTGGGTTGTTGCATTTTGCTAAACATTCTAAGGCACATTTTTAGATCCCATTAACTACGTTTGCCTAAAAGGTTTCCTGTGGTTCTCTTTAGAAGAACGACAGTGAGAAGGAACTGGTGCGTCTACAGAGAGCGCACCAACAACAGCAGGCTGTGCTGCAGCGCTATGAAGGACGGATTAAGAAACTATCTATTATGGAAGCTACAATACGCCAACAGGAGAAGGTAAAGCATTTCTTCATTTCGTAATATTTACCTTACATTTATATATCATTTATACATCCTCTGCTTTTTTTTATCATCACTGAGTAATGTATTATTCTCGTCACCATTTCCTAATAAGGTTATTGAAAAGATGGAGAAGGTGCTGTCCACAAAGCTGAGAGAGAGAACACAAGACAATGCAGGGAGGAACATGAAGGTCCTAAAAGATAAAGGTGTGTCTAGATAAAGTGATTTTGATATTCATCCCATCCCAGATGGCCTTTTTTTAATTTGCATTGACAGTCGATGCACTTCCATTTTAAATGAGCACAGAGATGCTGCAGTTCATTTGATGGATAATGGAGTAATTATTGATCTGTGATTGATTTGCTGCTATATGTTCAGTTCATCAAAGAGGTGGTGATAAGTGCTGAATGTACAGCTCTAGGAAGAAAGCAGTGGAAAACTAAAGGCTGATAAAAGAGCTTTTCAATGTGCTTGTATGTGTAGATTCAGAGGAAAGCAGATTGAGAGAGATCGAGTCTATACTGGCTGCAGAAAACTCTCGCCTCATAGCAGAGCTGGAAAAACTTCGCCAACAGCCTCAACCTATTATTATACATCAACCTGCACAGGTGTAGCTCATAACACACACTCATAGGTTTCACTCTCAGACACATTAGGGGGTGACAATACCAGAACGTCATCATAACCAGGTGTGGTACAGAAATTCAAAAAATGATTTAATAAATAAAACACGCAGAAATTCACACTGGTGTTAATAAACATTGTTCAGATTGTACAATCAGATATTTTTGAAACTGAAATTTTAATAAAGCATGTATGGTCAGTTCATAACCGTTGACCATGCTTCTTTAAAATCAGGCTACGAAAAGATTAAAAGAATTCAATTTCTCAAATTTTGTGAGACATTACAAACGATAAATGAACTCTTAATGAAAACAGTTTTATAATTGCATATTGTTTATATATTTAAATTACACATGCAGTATTTTTTCTTATCAGTGTTGTTCTATTTAAATCCAGCAGCCTTTTGCAGACAGTGAGAAGCTCAAACTGTTGGAGCAGCTAGAGGGAGCAGAAGCCTGCACCCGTACTTTGGGCAAACAGGTGTGTTTTAGTACTAGTGCATCACTTTAGAAAGAACACAAAATTTGAAACGATACCATCTGGGAGCTGAGTAAGTGTTGTGTTGTAGCTGGAGGAGAACGCCAGGCAGTGGGGGAAAGAAAAGCAAGACCTGTTGACCAGACTGAGTGAATACAAGCATGGATTTGCTCGTACATCGACCTTGCATCACCTGCCACTGCTCGTTACACAACCTTGACCAATTGTATCTATGTGAAACCTGAACGACATCAGTACAGAGAATTAATACTTAATACAATATATAAATAAAAAAGATATTTTGGAAATACAAATATTTGGGTCAACACGGTGACAGAGTGGTTAGCACTCGACAAGAAGGTCATAGGTTCGATTCCGGCCCAAGGTTTTTCTGTGTCGAGTTTGCATGTTCTCCCCGTGATTGTGTGGGTTTTCCCCAGGGTACGCCGGTTTCCTCCCGCCTTCAAACACATGCGATTAGGCATAGTTGAATTGGTTACTCTAAATCGTCCATAGGAGTGAATGTGTGTGTGAATGGATGTCTGTCTTTAAGTGTTAGCCCTGCGGGATAGACTCCAGCACCCCCACACGACCCTGAACAGGATAAGCGCTAGACAACGAATAAATGGATGAATGAAATATTTTGTTTTGTGATGATTCTACAATAAAGTAAGAAACATTGTGTAAGATTGCAACACATACACTGTATGGCCAAAAGTTTGTGGAAATCTTACCAGCCAGCCCAGATAAGTATGTTCTCACCAAACTGTTATTGAAACCTGTGAGGGGAGGCAGACACAATAGTGTAAAATGTCTTTGTATGCTATAGCTTTCCCTTATGTTTTCACTGAAACTCATGCTTTCCAGCATGGCAATGAAGACATAATATATTATGTTTGGTGTGGAAGAACTTAAGTGTCCTGAACATATCCCTGACCTCAACCCCACTGAACAGCTTTGGGATGAACTGGAAAGGAAAACAACTGCACTCCTCACCTAACATTAGTGCATAATCTAACTAATACTATCGTGAATGAATGAGAAACTCTACAAAGCCAAATCCTTTCCAGAAGTGTGGAGCTTATTGTAGAAGAAAGACTGAGACTAAATCTGGGATAGGATGTTCACGGTCAGACTGCCCTAATACTAACAATAGTTTGGGTGCCCTAACACATTTGTCCATAGAGTGTACATCATAAGCAGCTGGACACCCTGATACTGATATAACATTAGTATTTTAAATGTTTTATGCAGTATAAAAAGGATAGCAAAGCAATAACATTAGGAAGAAACATGTCTTACAATAAAATAAATGCATTTACAAATAGTACATGGGTTGTCGATGTTTTTTATTCTTGATAAGTGTAATTAAAGGTCTAAACATTAAATCATTTACCTTTTGAAAGGAGTTGGTCAGTTACTGCTGTGTAGAGGCTTTATAGTTAACAGGATGGGTTTCTCAGGGACCAGTATAAGCTCAAACGTACTCCTCACTTCTAATTGTCTCTGCTTCTCTATCTTGAAGTTCTCCAACATCTATGAAATCAGAAATAAGAGTAACAGACATTACATGAACAGATGCACACACCATTAGCGTCTTGATTGTTTTATTTCATTCATTGTAAAACAAATACGTTATGAAAAAATTTTTAGGACACATTTCATATATCTTAGCTAGCCATAATAAATCAAATATTATAAAACCGACATGGATGAGGAAGAGCTGCATCTCCGTCTCAGCAATTCTGCGCCCAAGGCACTGACGAGGCCCAAAGCCAAAGCCCAAACTCCTGAAGTAGTGGCTCTCATTCCTCAGCCAGCGAGAGGGCAGATACTGCTCTGGTCGAGGAAAGATGCGATAGTCTCTGCCCATGGCATACAGTCCCAGCTGCACTAATGTCTGATGAAAACACACTCAAGGTCACATGCATAATTTCACATACTGATAGCTTTTTTCATTGCTCAGATTCAGGTTATTGAAGTCAAGACTCACCCCAGATGGAATATGGTAATTTTGGATCACAACATCTTGAGTGATGTATCTTTGCAGGCTTACTGCTACAGGGTGTAGCCTTTAAAGCAAACATTTAATAGCTAGTAAAGCCAACAATAATATTTTCATAGAAGAAATATACATTTTTAAAAATTCTATAGATAAATGTGCATATAAATGTACATTTTTAGGTTAGAGCCTCTGTGAGAATATGCATATTTGTCTTATTTTAAATGTAAATAATGACATGCAGTTTGTTTGTTGGTTCTTAGTAAAATGAGTTATTCCATTTTTTTTATTTCTCACTAAATAAACGCCCATCCATCCATTCATTGTCTAGCGTTTATCCTTTTCAGGGTCACGGAGTCGCTGGAGTCTATCCCAGCTAACTTAGGGTGTGAGACGGGGTACACCCTGGACAATCGGTAGTTAAGCACAGGACTAACACTTAGAGACAGACAACTATTCACACTCACATTCAGTCCTATGAACAATTTAGAGTAGCCAATTCACCTATGCCCAATCACATGTGTTTGGAGGCGGGAGGAAACCAGAAAACCCGCACAAGCACAGGAAGAACATGAAAACTCCAGACAGAAAGACCCTGGACGGGAATCGAACCCGTGTCCTTCTTGCTGTGATACAGGAGTGGTAAATGAACATTATAAAATGTATTTCTGTTACCGCAATTAATACGTGGATACAATAGTTTCTGTAAATACTCTACTGTCATACGATCATGGATAGGGTTCTAGCTAAAGCTGTCCCTACCTGAGGGTCTCCTTCAGAGCACCTTTGAGCAGTGGCACCATTTTGAGCATTTGAAGTGTGTCTCCCTGTGAAGCAGTACGAGCTGCAATAATCTCTTCCCTCAGCTCCTCCTGGAGGTCGGGGTGCCGTGCCAATTCATAAAGAGTCCAGAGGAGGGTGATAGATGTCTGAACCAGAGGACATGCAGCATCATTAATTCAATCACTGTTAACGTCTTATTTATAAACTTCTTCTACAAGATGTCTTACTGTGTCCACTCCTCCAGCCATCAGCTCAGTCACACTGGCCTTGATTTCCTCAATGGACAGTCGGTCAAGCATTAGAAGGCTTGCCAGCACCCCGGGATATTTGTTTTGAGCTCCAGATTCCTTCCTTAGCTGCCTGTATATGTTCTGAATACAGTGGTCCGCTATTGAGCCGCAGAGGGCCATAGATAAAATACAAAGACATGTTCATGATCACAACCTTCTCTAGCATGTTCGATTTGATTTTCTTTCAGTGTCATATAAAGTGGGATAATATATATTGCTTCTACTTGGAAAATCTCCTACCCTGATTGAAAATACCATCCCATGCTTCCACGTGGTCTTTCCAGACTTTGGATCCAAGCCGCCGTAACATGGCAGGGGGTATGTACAGCATGGGGCAGGTGGTCTTAAACATGAGAGTGATGCAATCAATAAAGTGCTGAGCCTCCGGATCAATGTAGTCCAACAGCAGCCCCAGACGTTCACCATATAATACTGCACTCACAGCTAAGGCGCACACACACAGATCATGTCTGCAGTCAAACAGTAATTTAGGTAATCCTTTTAAGCACATTAGATTAGAAATAATTAGAGTTAGCAATGTTTGAGTTCATATGAATTATTGGTGATCAGCTGTATAGTGCATTAAATCTTACATTCCAGTGCATACTTGAAGAGTTCCTGAGACAGATCTGTTGTCCATTTGTTCTGTCCACTTCTTTCGATCTTTTTATAAACTCGAGCCACAAAGTCCTCACCCACTTCATCCAGCAAAGGTACAAAGTTCCCCTGCACCTTTGGCGAGATCACCTCTCGGTTCAGAATCACTCTGTTGGCTCGCCAATCCTCTCCATCTCTGAACAGACAGATGTACTGAAGTTTAATTAGAATCAGAATTAGAATCATCTATAGTGGTCGAGTATGACTAAGCATACCAGGAGTTATGTCAAGTTATGGCGTTAATGTCAAACATTTAACATTTGATATAAGGAATCATACTTCAGAAGTACACCATATTTGCGGTTCCTAAAATCCCGATAGGAGGTCCAAGGTTCCACTCTGAGCCTTTTTGGGTAGTGACCCTCTGCTTTGAATAAGATAGCCGCATCTTCAGGGTTGATAATGTTTACACTTTCATAATACCCAATTTTCTCCCTGAAATAATAAAATGGGTATAAATTAAGACATTTTTCCACATAAAAGACAGTCCATAAATTACACCTTATACTTCTGTTATAAACAGTACTGATTTTTCTACACATCTGCGCTAATACCAACGTGTTTGGATTATAAACACCTTTACCACAGGACAAGAGCAATAAATTTATTCCCGGGTAATCTGGCTGTGCCACAAATCATATCTACTTATATCTTATACTAGATGCAAGTAAAATTCAATTCATTTGCCCTTAATAAAATTTATGTAATTAATCAACTGCAAGTTTTTTCAACTGCTAGAAGACTTTAAATTTGTATTATTAAAGAATGTATCCAAATGAAAATGAAAAACAAATTGTGCAAAATGCATGCTTAATGATCCATTAGAAGATACATTCCAAATGCACCATTGTCCTATGAGCATGAACTTATCTTTGGTTTCAGTATGTCAAAACTATGATACAGAACATTTTAGGGGTCTCAAATGTTTACCTGTAAATTGGTCCAAATGTGTTGAAATTATGCGCCATTATATGATGGATGTTCTTGAATCCGTCAAGTTTCCAGAAGGTGTAGATGCTCCCTACGCTGTTCTTCCACATTCCAGGAATCTCATTGAAGGGTCTTACAGTGGAGCTGTTTTCTTGGAATACTGTGTCTTTTGCAACAGGCATACTCCCACTGTGGCAGGCTCTTACATGGCCTGGTCCTTCCAACATGGCTAGAGATCGAGCCAGAGAACTGCTCCAAGTTGTACACCTCATTGCCATCACACACATAACCATACTCACACCCACACTTACACCTGAACAACTCACACACACCTTTTCTGTCTCTCACTGTGGCAGCAGGGGTGTCGATGAGAACAAAGAGGAGGCAGGGAAAGCCTACAGGAAATGCGTGGTGAATCTCATCCGTGCCGCATTGGTGATAGGATACTTCCCATGTTTTCAGTACGTTCAGGAAAGAAATTTAAAATGAAACACAAGCACTTCGTCTCCAGTGTCCTCTTTACAACCCACATATGCCACAGAGTTCTACACTCAATGTTTTTATCTGGCCTCGCTCCATCACTCTCAGGGACAGAGAGTGTGCCTGCTCAGGGTTTTATAGGCACCCTCTTCAAGTGCGTCAAGGTTAAAATATCAGTTCACATGTGAAAACACGCATTGAGGAAATTAAAGCTTGAAAACGCTTCAATTGACTGCATGCCAAACTTTTACTTAAATTGGCATTCAGCTGCAAAACTTAGTTGACTGCATGGCTGTTATGCTCAGTGTTTACAGTATAATTACACTAGGGAAACAGTTGGCACTTTTTTAGTTAAATGTTTAGGGATTAAAGTTGACATGCAGGCTTTATTAATTAATTATTCTTCATGTTTTTTCTAGAACACATTATTTGTCTTGCTTTTGTGTTTGATTAACAAAATCTTTTACCTTGGGATAGTGAAACAGCAAGAAAGCAGTCCTTGGTAAGAGCTTGAATTGTGGCTACTGTCCCAGGACAGTACGTTGGTTAGTGGCTGTTTGTTTTTGTTTAATGGTTCTGCTTAAATCTGTGTGTAAATCATTTGCAGATGTGTCCATTCTTAACCTGGAAAGGGAGAGCTGCTGTTTTTTTTTTCTAAATTATTATGAGCCATGACTGATTCCACCTGTTTATTAATCAGGCTTTTGTTAGAATCAGGAATGCCTTCTGCATATGTGGAATAAAAAATCTGCACTTACACCCACATATTTTTCCAGATAAGGCTGGCCACCTCTTATCCAGGGGGTATCCCTGTCTCACAGTCCAAAATCCTGAGATCCAGTGCCACACTGACCAGAAAAAAAAAAGTTAATCTGACACCCATATAACTGATATCCAAAACAATAAATAGCGCTCTGTGCGCTCTCTCTCTCTCTATAGATATATATAAACTTCACTTAGGCTGTCTGATAAACCAGATTGTGTAACTCATTGCAAGTACATGAACATATTTAAAAAATTGTTAATAGTCCGACACTAGAGCAGTATTAAATAAAGGAAGGATAACCTAAAGGAGATCAGAAATGAACACATGACCTTCAAGAGCAGTACAAAAAAAGAGAAAAAAATAAAGTTTGATTTTCATATTATTTATCATAAAGAGCATACAATTATACATACATCATATATCTTCATACAGACAAACACACAAAATCATTAAATACCTAATATTAAAGTACTTTTAAGCAGTGCAACAAAATGTCCTATTTTATGTTTACAGTCATAAAAAAATGCTCTAATTATTTAAATTCACTTAGAAGAATTTAACAGCTCTTTCTAATTCCTTAATAGCTAAATGCTTGATTTATTACAGTAGCATTTATCTATGACAAATATTTAAGTTAGAACATTTTGAAACTATAACAAAATTTTGTGGGTTGTACCCAGACATCATATATTTATTAGTTTAACAAGTGGAACCAGTTTCATTGCAGTGTTTAAGTCTCCATCAACTCGAAGTCTGCCGCTGCTGTATGCTGTGATTGGCCACAGGCTGCCCTGAAACATGGCTATCATATCCAACTCACTCATACTTAGAATTACGTCCGGCTGTGCTGCCTCACCTGCACCACATGTTCCACTGTCTGGAAATTGAGACAGTTGAAATTTGAGAGATGGCATAACAATATGTGTAACATGGTATAGGTATCAGCTGTTTTAGTAAAAATAAAAACAAATTATAGGTTAATAGAGATAAATGCTCTAACATTTGTGGTCATGTTTTTTACTTACTATTATAATATTAGGTTATTTAATACTGATGTAACAAAGCAACACAAAACATTTGGACAATGTTAGTAAAAATGCATATATTGGACATAATATACTTTCATTTTTTTTCATAATACATAGTATCTAATGTTTATCAAACCAATCCTTTCAACCTATTATTAAAAGTAAATTCCATTACTTATAACATAACACACAAAGGGTGATTTGGGACCTTCTAAGTGCTTCTACACAGGCAGAAACAAATGTCGCTGAAAGCAGCTGTGGCTTTTCAGACAGCACAAACTTGTGAGCTTTTTACATGAATTTAACAGTCTGTGGGGAATTTGGACATGAATAACACAATAAATTTAAATACCAAAATACCTTTTGGGCAACAAAAATATGTTGCGACTGTACCTACTTTGAGTTAGATCCACATAGTAGCTCTTGGTCTGACCAGTGCTGGTACTGATGTGAAACTGAAAACAAGTTCCCACTTCCCTAACCAAGCTCTCAGACAGCACCAGTCTCACAGCTGTTAGGAGCTCCTCTGGCACACTGCTGTTTTCGGTTACAGAAGCCTTTGTGCTCACCTCATCAGTGTAGAGCACTGTATCTGCACAGAAACACATACAAATATATATGGCAATGATGTAGTGAGTACACTGTAAATTAATTGCCCAGGATACATATACAGGTGTATATAGGTTTAATATAAATGCACCTTTAGCAGATGGAGATGCTGCTTTACTTTGCCCCAGAAAGTGCATGGCAAGCTGCTGTATAGGTCCAGTCAGACCCTCTAGGCCAGGGACAGAGGGAGGCATGATAAGCGGCCCTGAGTAAAACTCGTCTGGGGCACGGAGTACACTTTCTAAAGTCAGCTCGACCCGGTCTACCTCCAACCCCCAAGGCTTTGTCAAATCATTTATGTCCATCTGCAAAACATACAAAGATTGTAATTATTTATGATTCTTCAATCTTTTTCAGAGCCAAGAAAAAAACAATATGTATAAGTTCACTGTACTTGCTTATAAAGAAATCTGATAGAATTTCTCTTCTTACCCCAAGGTGTTCACCCAGTTTGACTCTCTCTCCCTGTATCTCTCTCACAGTCCTCTTGCTCAGTGTCTGAGTCATAGCGTTATGTGCAGTAAGGCGTGTGGAAGCATTTAAATCCTGCACCCCCACCACAGACATGAGAGGATTCCAGATCCGGAATTGTATATCTGCTCCGACAGACACCAGGCCACCATCTTTCGTGGTCACCTGATACAAGAAAGTAAAACCTGAAAACATTTGTTTATTCAAACAGGGAGCAAATCATGAGGTACTCAAATAGTGTTAAAATGTTGTTGATCAGACCATGTCATCATGAGGGTCTGAAGAGTTAAAAGATTTGTTGGAAATCTAAAATGGGTAGCACAATTCAATGGAGTGTTTTTATTACCTTGCATGGTGGGATGTTGAAAGCTCTGGTTCTTAGATCCACCCTTTGCCACTGGTCAATGAGCGGAAGCACCAAAACTACTCCTGGCCCCTTAGGAGGTCGGATACGACCCAGGCGGAATACAACAATTCTCTGATAGTTGGGCACCGTCTTTGGAAAAAAGAAAACACATGCATACTTTACAAACTGATTTACATTTTGTATGGTGTACATTAGCCACCTAAAAATAATGTTCACAAACGAGTATTCCTTTTTATTTCACTATAATTTACTGTATCCATTTAACACTGGTCTTGTTAATAGTAAGCACAGGGAGAACATACAAACTACACACAGAAACACCTTGGGTGGGAATCGCACCCACAACTTTCTGGCTGTGAGGCAGCTGTGCTAACCACTTTACCATCCTTATGACAATATTTCTTGAGGAATTCAGTGTGAAGTTCAATTGTACAGAATATATATATATACACATACACACACAGTGCCTTGCGAAAGTATTCGGCCCCCCTGAACTTTGCAACCTTTTGCCACATTTCAGGCTTCAAACAAAGATATGAAACTGTATTTTTTGTGAAGAATCAACAACAAGTGGGACACAATCATGAAGTGGAACGAAATTTATCGGCTATTTCAAACTTTTTTAACAAATAAAAAACTGAAAAATTGGGCGTGCAAAATTATTCAGCCCCTTTACTTTCAG
>JAOUQX010000009.1:7386033-7396540 GCA_028566295.1 Liobagrus marginatus | reverse complement strand
CCGATTAATGCAAAGAGCTACCAGTTTGGTATTCACTTCTGAAATAACAAATTTGCTCAATTTACCTTTAATTATGTCATTATTTATAATTAATGTTCTTCATTTATGTGAAGACACTGATCATGTTAATGATTTCTCACAATAATTATCAGCAATGATTAAACAAGCTAGGAAACAGATAAATAGTAATATGCAACACATTATTTCTATAAATCTTTATAAGTAATTATATTTTCAAATTTGCATTAATGCAAGCCTGATGTAAAAAAGAATAGTAAGGAAAAAAATAGATGCAGCTCACTGGTTGCTAAAACAGGCCCGTGGGCTACTCATCTGGCACCATGTTGGAGACCCCTGGTCTAGCGTTTATCCTGTTCAGGGTCGCAGGGGCGTTGAAGCCTATCCCAGGTAATTTAGGGCATGAAGCGGGATACACTTTGGGCAATCGGCAGTTAATCGCAGGGTTACTTAGAGACAGACAACCATTCACACACACATTCACTCCTATGGACAATTTAGAATAAGTAATTCACATTTGCCCAATCGCTTGTGTTTGGAGGCGGGAGGAAACTGGAGTAAGGAAACCGGAGACCCGGGGAAAACCCATGCAAGAACGGGAAGAATATGCAAACTCCACACAGAAAGACTCTGGGCTGGAATAGAGTCCTTAATTATTTTTTAGTAAAAGTCTTAAGTCCTATCTTATCTATATTCTGCACATAGTTGTGTTCAGGTTTGGCAGGGTGTTTTCACATATCTGCATGTTTCTAATTCTAAGAAATGTTGCTATTAACGTAAGCTAATTAATCCACCTAGTACAAGCAGATGTGTATAAGGCAACGCATGGTAGGATTCAGTATGAGGAGCACATACTACTGTCACAGCCTGGAGGTATGCACTTAAATAATGTTGATCATTTGTTCACTAAGCCTGCCGTGTTTAAAAGGCTAGTCATTTGTCTATGCTGAGAATACTCATTTACATTAATAGTAGTTGGCAGACACTCTAATCCAGAGCAAATTACAATTAATATCACATGGAGGGTTAAGGGCCTTGCTCAGGGGCCCAGCAGTAGTAGATTGGCAGTGCTGGGAATTGAACCCCAGTCTTCGGATCAGCAGTCCACCACCTTAACCACTGAGCTACCACTTAGTCTGTATGGGTGAATATTCAAAAAATTGGCACATAGGCACAAAACATTGTCAAGTTAAAAAGGCAAGTCAACTCTGATTGTACAGCAAAGGCTTTACAAATAGTTTTATGAGTTTTTCTTCAAAGAGAATTTTTGCAGAGACTGTTGTATGTCTGCTATAATAGGCTCTGATTTGCCATGTACATGTTTCAAAAAGGCACATGTAAAAACATGTGAGCTGCCATACAAGGGGTTTGTTTTCCATTGATGTCATGTGTGCGTGACACAACTGGGTGCTGTACTTAATCTTCTATGCATGCTGGTAGGGGTGCGCCTATCACGACATCCTGGTATTAGATGAGTTTATGTAACAGGCAGGTGTGTCATGTTCTTTAGTAGCTTTCCAAGAAAATAATTGCATAGATCAGCAGAGCAGCGATTATAAGAAATCACAAATATTAGAATGTGTCTCTCAAAAGAGTCTTACTACAAACTACGATAAATATCATTGTATACTATAACTAGTCTTGAAACATATGTTTATATATATATACTTTATTAAATTAATTTTCAATTACTATAAATCTCTGTTTCGCATCCATAAATACACAATGTTAAGTTTTGCGTCTGTATGTATAAATAGCACACACCCAAACTGATGACTAAAAGCTTTCTTGGAAAATGATTTAGTGGGAATGCCATTTCATTTTAGTCACTAACTCTCCTCTAACAGAGATTGGTCTGTTAAGGTGTTTAGGATCTGAGCTGGGCAGTGCTGACAGTGTAACTTGACAGCCTGTAATACACAACCCTGAAGTCTGTATCTCATGCTGCCCGCATCAGAGCCATGAGTTATGAAGATTAGCCTCTTACACTCCCTACACGTCAAGATAAAGCTGTTGATTTCAGTTTGAAAATAGACAAATAAAAGGCCCCAAGATGCATGATTGTTTTTTTTACGTTGGAATATTGTCTTAACACGTGCAAGTTAGATTCTGTGTATGTAAGTGTAAGAATATTTTGTATTATTTACAAAATATTATTTGTATTATTATTTTGTAACTAAATGTAAAAACAATATGAATACAAATAAGGTATATGGGGTTTCCAGAATGGTCAAGAGTGCTAGGCCATTCTAAGGTAGACCTGCATTTAGAAAAGTCGTATACTGTGTGAGTATACCAATTCCACAAGCATATCCTGACCTAGATCTCTGACTGAAAACAGCTGCAGCTGGCCCGTGTTGCTGCTGCTATCAGCAAAAATGCTGCGTTAGGGCCCGGACTGAGAGCGGATCACTGTCAGATTGCTCATCTCCTGAGCCTTCTGATGGGGATCAGCGAGTCTCAGACTGTTAAGGAGATCCAACAGCACTTAAAAGCCACCCACCAATAAGATTAGCACTAACTGCGATATACTGGACAAATGTTTACTTTAGCAGATGACTTGTCTGCACACCAGCCACATGTCAGCAACATCACAGTTTATTTTATTAAATGGTAGTCAGAAAGTGTGAGGTAACAAATGTATCTTAAAAAGGGATCAAAGTAAGACTGAAGGCACAATTATTAATAGATTTCAATTGTTTAAAATGTTTTTTTATTGATTATCCATAAGTTATTAGTTTGTTGTAAAGGGGACATTAATTTATGACATATTGAATGTAGAATCTATATAGAACACTTCATAACACATAATAATGTCATCTGATCACCTTTTATTTTATTGAGGGACAAGAAAATTATTTGTTCGGCTGATGTAATATAGAAATTTAGTAAAGTGTATTGGTATTGTTCTTAGTTATAAAAGCAAATTGATCAGAGAAAGAATTATCAAGACCAATGAATGTTAATATAGCATTCATTTAAATAATAGTCAAATAATAACTGCCATGTAAAATGCCCTTGAAAGTACACGTACACAGTAAGTTCACATCTCAATGCGATAAGCTAAGCTGTGTTGTATATAGCCTCTTTAAATGTCATACATAGAATGAGATTAACCTTTTACTGTGTGTTAATAAACAATTCATATATTCAACAAGATACCGTACCTTTAAGACTAAAAATCCGCTTTAAAAAGCTCATTTAAAAATGTGTGCTTGTTCCAGTTTAACTTGATATTTTTTACCTGTAGCTTTATTACGATTAATCAGTGTTTACATCAAACTAGTAGGCATATATACTTTATTTCTCCAAAGTTCTCACACAAATGGCTGACTAATGAAAAATTATATTAAAATTAATCGCACCTTTATTTGTCCAATTTGATTATAGGCTTTCTTTAAACCTTTTAAAACTTTTTTTTTTATATTTGAGTTTAGATGTCGCAGAGCATGAAAGCAACAGTTCCTCTTTGTTAATATAAAAAAAGTATTAGCAAAACACATACTGTATATGGCATTATTTTCCATTATATTATTAGCATTATCTCCAGCGTCTAATTAGGCCTATTCATAATATTCAGTTAGATAAGCCAAAGGTTTATAATTCTGCATGCGTAATCATGATTTCTGGCCAAATTTGGGATTAAACACCTATTTGCTGTGCTTCGACAAACATTCATGGAGATTTTTTCTTAAAAGTCATCTTAAGCACAAATGTGAACACGTGTTATACGGATTAGCAAAACAATTAAATCACTAATAAAAAAATCTTGGCAGAGTTATATCATATGTGAAATAAAATTGATCACATTTAAAATTTAGGATTTGTTTAAATTATTATTTTGCACAAGTTAATATTTTGCTAAATAGTATTATAGTTAAAGCAACTGTAATAAAACAACCTACAAAGGGGTCAAGGTTTAATTAGCAGGTAGATAATTCCTGGCGCTGTTTGATGCCCAGGACCGGCTGTGGCTCTGAAGTGTGGAACCCCTAAGATGAGGTTACGAGTGGCCAGCAGGAGGGTGGTGGGAGGTGGGTCCAGGGAACGTTAGGCCTTGTAGGATTAGCTAATCCTTACCATCTGCTGTCAGCATCATAATCCCAGCAATGAGAAAATCAATCATCTACATAAAAATCAGTACCATGTAAGCTCATTTAGCAAGTAAATTAAACATTTTAGGGGGAATTACATTAAACAACTACACTACTGCTAATCAGTGAACAGAAAGGTTTAGTGTGTGCCGAATTACTGCTGAATCATCAAACTGATCAATTAGGACAAAGAACATACAAAGACAGGATGAAGATGAAAAAACTAAACCAGGAGCTTGAAGTATAAAAAGCATAACGTGAAGCCCAGGAGTACAATTTATGTTTCATTATATACATGTCAATTCCCACAATTTCCACTTTGTGTTTTTGCAGAGCAGAACTTACTGTAATTGTGATATTTCAATACAACTGAATCGCATGTTCTTTACACAAACTTAAGATAAGGTGTTGCTATTAAGATGAGCATTTCCATTGCTATTTTATAGGGTTGTGATACTTTTTGTTTAATTTCAGAGTGGTAAGCACTAATGTCTCACAGCAAGAAAGTATTGGGTTTGATTCTCGCCCAGGGTCTTTCTATGTGGAGTTTGCATGTTCTCGTGCTTGCGCGGGTTTTCCCCGGGTACTCCGAGTTTCGTCCCTCCTCCAAAGACATGACATAGGGTATAGTTAAATTGGCTACTCTAAATTGTCCCTAGGAGTGAATGGGTGTGTTATTGGTTGTCTAAGTGTTAGGCCTACAATTAACTGTAGAATGTGCAGGGTGTACCCTGCCTCACGCCCTTAGTTAGCTTGGATAGGCTGGATCGCTTTGCGACCCTGAACAGGATAAGCAGTAATTAATTAATTAATTAATTAATTAATTAGTATTCAGGTATCAGTGATGCATCTAAAATTATTAACACCTTTCAATCGCAAGCATAGTGCTTGTATGTATAAGAGTTTCGCTTGATCTGATCCATGTGACCTATAGACTGTTATACTCATGCTGCAGTGGCCTATAAACAGAGGTTCTGCTTGAATGCCACGTCTAGAGATAGAAAAAAAGTACAGACAGAAAATAATGACAATCTTTCTTTTCAACTGAATATTGATAATAATAATAATAATAATAATAATAATAATAATAATAATAATAATAATAATAATATAAGGTAATAATATTGATATGGTAAGGCTCTGGATTAGTGATCAGAGGGTTGGGGGTTCAAGCCTTACACCAGGCAAGCTACCATCATTGGGTTCTTGAGCAAGGCCCCTAACCTCACTTGCTCAGTGGACACAGGACGATCAGGCTGACCCTGCGCTCTGACCTCAGCCTTCAAATTCGCAAGCTGGGATATGCGGAATAAAAACATTTCACTCCATGTACAGTATGTGGATGTGATAAATAAGGTCTGAATTTGAATTTGAATAGACTGCAACAAAAAAGCAAGCTAAGTCAGGGTACGTCAGTTGAAACTAAAAGCAATTTATATATGAAAATATCCCACTTGGGGAAATGATGAGTGCCACAACAGTACCTCTACCAGTATCATTTTACAGCCAAAGTCCTGTAGGTGAGGAAAGGCCTTGTCCACACTAGACGTCTGCTCTTCATTACTCCATAACCTCTCAGCAGCTGCACTTCCTCTTGGCCTGTATATATGCAAACATAACATCAATAATAACAAATTAATGCATGGCCTTTATTTTGAGACAAGCCCATCTCGCACCAGAGGTGTAGATTGAGATTGGCTGCATCCACATATTCTCTAACCCTAACCCTAACCCTAATTTTATGTAACATCCCATACAAGCTGCAGCTTGAACTCTAGGCCTAAACTATACCATATTTTTACTTATGATGCACTGTTTATATGGGACATCGTAAAGTTAAAACGTATCACAGACATCTGTCAACATCTTTACTTACATTTATAGCATTTGACAGATGTCCTTTTCCAGAGTGTCTTACGTTTATCTCTGTTTTTTTATTTATTTAAATAAGTGGTTGAGTGTTAAGGGCCACAGTTGCAAACAGTGGCAAATCTTCTAATCTGCATCCCAATCCATTAACCACTGAGCTAGCACTTCCACTACTTTTTACACTGCATATTAACTTATTAACATACCTCTGTAGTAAACATTCTCTGTAGTTTACATAGTATAGTTTTTGGTGTCACGTGGGGAAGGGTGTCTTATCTACATAAGATATCTGGCTGGAAACTCGAATCATGTTTGTAAAAGAGCAATTACAGTTGACACTTTGCAGACACCTTGTGGCAATAAAAGGAAACTACTGGCATACCGCAAGCCCACTATCTTCAGTGCATATGAAGTGCACCAGTGGTAAAGTCTACGTGAAAAGCAGATATACGGCGTATACCTATATAAAAAAGCATGAGGATAAAGAACAACAAACATTGTTTTGTTTGTTAGGGCGGCATAAATATACGATACATTCGTTCTGCGTTTGGGTTCTTTTATTAATAACTCGTGCAGCCCTTTTCACTCGATTCTTTCTAACTGCCGAATTCCCCATGCTAGCTGCACGTCACAACAGGCATGAGCTACTCGCTATGTTACCGTATATAACCTAAACATAGCCGCAGCGCTTTTTAGTTTTTGTTTCTTATTTCTATCTTATTTGTCTTGTAGCAGCTGTAACACTTCCTGCATGTTTTATCATGCATTTAAGATGATACAGTACGTACAGAACCTAAATTTGACAATCGTTTTAGAAGATAAGTGCGCTTGAAAAGATAAAGACTGGACAAATTTTGTGTCCTCATAATTAAGTTCATTATATTAAATATTATTGAATGCATGTTGAAAGAAAGGCATAAATGTTGATTGTTAATACTGCTACTCGTAATCCAAATTTTTCCTATAATTGTTTAGTTGCAACTTGTACTGTTAAAGGGATAGTTGCCATTTAGCCTTAGGTGTTACATGAATATGGTAACTGTAGCACAGATTGTATCAGCTCATTTGTAACAAATTAATTAAATAAATAATCTAATTCAAAACGGAAAATGCAATCAACATTTACTTGTTGTCATAATTTATGCATCTGTCAATGTGGTGGTGCTTATAAGATGTCGCTGTGAGATGGAGGAGTGTGAGGCTGGTGGAAAATCACAGTATACTCACTATAAAAAAACTCGACTACACCACTGGCTAAAACTATGGACTGTGATAAAGCAGAAAGCCCACAGTTTAAACCATAACCAGAGCCACAGTTCTTTTGCTCGGTTCCAGCACTAATATAACATAATAATATATAAATAACATTTAAAAAATATTATACATAATAATATATAATCTAATATATGCCCATACCTGGTTTCCAAGCGGTTCATTACTGATATTGGGATCCTACAAACAGGTTATCTCATAGAGCCTCTGCAGAATAAGGAAATAATTGTCACTTAATTTACTGCTACCATCTAAACTTTTATCCCAATAATTTAAGTGACTTAAGAAACTGGCATTACAAACATTTTCCTATTATTGTATATGTTAGAATATTTTCTAAAGTTTTTGTGTTTCACCTGAACAGGATTTGAACAAAAAAGGATTTGGAAACATGATGTTCCTTCTGCCCACCACATGGTGGCACTGGTAAAGAATTTAAATTGTTCAGTAAACAAATAAAGTGTTATAATAACGTTTATAAGGTTTCACTTTATGCATTGGATGATAAACCTCAAATAAATGATTTTGATGAACCAGTTTCATTCCACACACCCTAACCTCACCTCACCTTTTCAAAAAGCGTATTCCTTTAAAGGCTTGCCTCTAACAGAGGGAAAATGACATCAAATGATTCCTAAATGCTGCACTTTCTGTCTTACTAGGCATGCCACCTGGTCCTGTGAAGTACTGTGATGAATTTGACAAAAAGTCTGAGATGACTCATCATGTCATTATAAGCATGAGGCATTCTCTGTTATTGTTACCATGACACCGGAAGGGAGTGTTTCATTTAAATTTTAGGATGTGACTTAGTTTTTGACGTCATGCATATTCTATGTGAGATGGGTCTGATGCCACAATGCTCATGAAGCCATTTTTGTCAAGTGCTATACGTCAGGTGACTCTAATCACCAGTATTGAGTCAAGTAGTGCATCACCCCTAAGCAAAGGTATGTTAATAGATGTCAGAGTTTTATGTTTCCAAACATGAAAAAACATGATTTTTCTCCTGTGATCTTGATAATGCCATGTCAGGAAGCTTTTTTGTCATTTTGGCCATATGCAGTTTGTACAGTATACACTAAAATAAAATATAAAAGAAATATTTTAGGACTGTGGTGCTACAGAACAGGAGAATGCCTCTACTGTGGCAATTTTTGCTCACATAACCACGAGTCATGTTTAATTTTTTTTTCCATTCTATAATCGAAACCTATTGGCAGAGTTATTTTTTACAGACTTTTTATTTCCAAAACCTTTTTTGTTCATTTGGGCATAGGGCATTGAGATAAAACCTTTTGTAAGAATTTCTATTTTTCTTATTATTCTCTTTTAAGTACAAGCTCAATTCTAATTCCAAAGTTGGGACGCTCTGTAAAATATACATTTAAACAGTGATTTGCAAATCCGATTAAATCATATTTTGTGCTAATGTAGCGTGACCCAATTTCATAATAATGTTTCTCAACGTAAAATTGCAAAAACTTTAAATACTGTATATCATCACAAATCTGGGGAATTCTCTGTCTGCAAGGGAAAAGTCTAAAAAGCAATATTAAATGCCTGTGATCTTCAGGCCCTCAAACGGCAATGCAATAAATCAGGCATGATTCTGTGATGGACATCACTACATGGCCTCAGGAATGCTTCCAGAAATCACTGTCATGAAACACTTTTCACTGTGCCACCCAAAAATTGCATATTAAAGCTCTATAATGCAAGGGAGAAGACAAATACCGTACATAAATTCAGCCGTCTTCTTTTGGCCAAAGCATGTAAAGGTTATGTCTGTGACAAAAGTGGGAAAACTGTCCTGTGCTAAGACAAATCGAAATTTTACACTTTAATTTGTCTGTTTTTGGCAACCATGGTGCCGCATCTTCCAAACTAAGGAGGAGAGGGACCTTTTGAGTTGTTAACAGCACTCAGTTTAAAATCCTGCCTCTCTGATTGTATGGGGGTACATTAGTGCCTATGGAATGGACCGCTTGCACATCTGGAAAGGCATCAGTAATGCTGAAAGATATATTTTCAGATTTTGGAGGTCTCCAGGTTTTGGAGCAGCATATGCTGCTAACCCGATGACATCTTTTTCAAGGAAGTCCTTGAATATTTTAGCAGGTCAATGCTAAACCGCAGGCTTTTCACCAAGTAAAAAAATTTGTTACATCCTGAAACCAAAAATACGACAAAGAAGACTTTTAGCAGTTAGAATCCCAAATCAAGCAAGAATGGAACAACATCCCTCTCCAAACATTTCAGCCACTGGTTTCCCCAGACCCAAGATTTTAGATACTGATGCTAAAAGATGTGGACATACACTGTGGTAAACATGGGCTTGTCCCAACTTTTTTGAGATGTGTTGCTGTTTTTTGTATTTCATTCTGTCTTAAAACATAGTAACCATAACTGTTCTGGCATCAATAGGGAACATTTTACATGTGAGGATTCAACAAATACCAATGAAGACTGTTTTCAGTCAGTAAACAGAATTTTCAGTGCAATTGACTAAATAATACAGCCAAAAACTTACGGACACCTTAACAGCATATTCCAAAATTGGAAGAGCACGGTTGTCTAGATTAGAATGTCTTTGTATTTTGAACATTCTGTCACTGGAACTAAGAAGCCCAAACACTATTACAGCCTGACCAAGCCCCTGTGCCTTAAAAAGACAAGGTGTGTTATGGTTAGTGTGGAGGAACTCTGCACAGAGCCTTCCCCTCATCCACACTGAACACTTTTGGGATGAATCGTAATGCTGACTGCAGATCCCAGATCTACTCATCGGACATTAGTGCCTGAAGTCACTACTACTATTGTGGCAAAATTTTCAAATGTGGAGGTTAGTATAAGAGTAAAAATAACACTAAATCTTAAATAGGATGTTCAAAAACACTGTATCTGATGGTCAGATGTCTCTATACTATTTTATCCATTTAATGTATGTATGAACGTTTGTGTAGTGGTCACTATTACCTGTTACCATGTGTCAGGGTGTTGACTGACAACAAATCTAATTTGACAACATTCCTTAGTTTATCCTTTTAAGGATTCTTTCCAGTAAGTGAAAAATGTGAAAGCTACAGATAGATGTATTGTAGCAGGTGGGGGCATGGGTTTACAGGAGTCTCTGCACTGTCATAATAATGTGTTTCCGTGTTTCAAACTCTCTACTTACTTTCTCTCTCTCTCTCTCTCTCTCTTTTCTCTCTCTCTCTCTCTCTCTCTCTCTCTCTCTCTCTCTCTCGCTC
>JAOUQX010000009.1:7368302-7379783 GCA_028566295.1 Liobagrus marginatus | reverse complement strand
TCTCTCTCTCTCTCTCTCTCTCTCTCTCTCTCTCTCTCTCTCTCTCTCTCTCTCTCTCTCTCTCTCTCTCTCAATCTTTCTTTCTCTTTCTCTCTCTTTCTCCCCCAAGCTGTGTATGTGGTTGTAAGCCTAAAATAATGGCGTGCATTGAGAAAACTGAAAACATATTGCGTTTCTATTCTTTTAATAAAGTTTTCTTCCTCTTTTAAGACTGTGCTGTTCCATGAGCCTGGCTCATCCTGGGTCAGATACTTTCTTGAGTAGAATGGCAGAAAAATTATTATGCATATTAACTTTAAACCCATTTATCGGATGTGTGACAGTCAGCAATGACAAAAACTAATAATAATGTATTTTACTGTTTTGATCTGCAGTAACCACCTTATCCTGGTGGAATAATGATGGATCCAGACAAGAACACACCCTGGTGAAAATGTATGTAGCTGTAAAAATCAGGTGTAAAAAGATCAAAAAGTATGAAAATACAGTGATGAAACGCTTTATAGATGCTTGCGAGCATGAAACAGAATTGCCAAGTTAGATTTTGTCTGTTTTGAAAGTGTCACACTCTTCCAGATACCTGTCATAGCATAATTAATTCTTGACTTGTCAGGGCCCAGACCTGTAAGCTGAAAAACTGGCTAAACTACCTCTTTGCTTTGAGATATTCCTCTGCCTCAAAAACGTTCCCACACACAGACTGTTTCTCTACTTCAGTAGCAAACATACAAATATAGAATACAATTTTACATGAACCAATTTATTGGTATGACACAGGAGGCTGATCAATTGAGGATCAGTAATTGAGGACTGAGACAATATTAGCTATGATTGTCACTTGATATAAACCTAAAAACTGTGAATGTTAGCTCTATTACCCCAAAAAGCAAGTAAATGAAAATCCATTTATTCATTGTCTACCGCTTCCCTGTAGCGCTGGAGTCTATCCCAGCTGACTTAGGGCATGAGGTGAGGTGGGGTACACCCTGGACAAGCGCCAGTTAATCTAAGAACTAGTAACTATAAATAAACTGTTTACTCTAAACAAAAAAGCTGTCCCAAAAATCCAAAGCTGATTCATACACGCCAAATATTTGAATAAACACAGCCCTTGCCTGAGGGGACTGGGTGGAGGTGTTGTCACAATTTATCACACTGCTAGACATTGCGCAAAGTCTGATTTAAAATAATTTCAAGCACTTGTTCATAGTGCTACAATCAGTTTCACTAAATTACCCTAGTTTTACTATATTACAATATTACAGGATTGTAATACCGCTATATCTATATTGTAATAGCATCCAGTAAGACATCCAGTATTATTGATTTTGCTGTAAAATAGGCGCTAATAATGTTTACCTGAATCTGGCTAATCCCTTAATGTATTTTGCAACGCTGCAATTAATAAATGTTTTTTTAAAACTTTTAAGAAAGATTATAGCTTTAATCATTTTAGCAAAGCAGGGAAAGTGCCGAAAATTTCAACCAAATATTAATCCTACCAATACGCTTTCTTCCTAAGATTACGTTTAGGGAGTTTTTCCTCGCCATCGTCGACTAAGGCTTGCTCATTGGGATATATGTCATACATTAAACTTTTTTATATTTCTTCTTAATATGTATTTCTGTAAAGCTGCTGTGGGACAATGTGTATTGTTAAAAGCACTTTTTAAATAAAATTGAATTGAATTAGATAGAGTTAGCATAACTATGTTACCTAATATTTGTTAGTTAGCGTGCTATTATAAATGGACAACCCTTATCTATTACTTTCTTCTTCTTCTTTTTTTATCCTTCTTCTTCTTTTTTGTGGTAATGATGACTCTGACTCACTACGTCTGTGTCTAGTCTGCTCTGTGTTTATTTTAGCAGTCTTTATTCCCGAATCTTTCACTTTTGCATTTTCTTATTGTGTCATTTTTAACATCATATTTGTTCTCAATATATATTCCCTTAAAAATACAGTTTGGGAACACAAAATACTCACTTATTTACATTGCTATAAACAAAATTCGTATACATAAATTTATTTTAATCATTCTAACATGTATGTGGAGAATAAAAATGATTCATTGACGCAGAAAGGGTTAGTCATAATGGCACAGGGACTGTAGTCATGCTCTGGATTAAGTTTGCTCTCTAGAACTGATTAAAGTGATATATCTGTTTTGCCTTTTTTTGATACTAGATCTTGTAAAGGTGCTAGAGTATCTGGTCTCAACAGCCTCTAGCCAGTTATTTTTGCACTGTAATAATATCTTAATTGCCAAAATCTCAGATTGATGCTCACTATCTATTCAGGTGATTCTTTACTGTTTGAACAAGAATACTTGTTCAAAGATACTACCCATTAATTACACTGCACTGTATATTACTGCACCTTCCTAAAAGATGTCTAAAAAGAGGATTATAACAATTTGTAATAAAAATGGATGTATATATTTATTTTAAAGCTGACTACCTTAATATTCCGTTACATATTCATTTGGTTTAATCCACTGTTCTGTTAAATATAGAACATTAAACTCCAAAACAATAAGTGCTTAACATTTAAGTCCTTAATATTTAATGGCCCAAACTTTATGTCCAAGTTGTTGGCTGTGCAGTAACGTTGATCTAATTATTTTAATTGATCTAATAATTTATCTAATAATTTTAATTAAAATTTTCTTTTTTTTTTAAATCTACTTTTTTTTTAGCTTGTGGAACAAACCGTCTCGAAAGTGTGAAACCTGGGCGCTATACTAACTAGGCCTATTCGGAGACTATGTGCTATGCTGCAAAAAAAAAAAATCAATTCAATTAAATTGTATTTTAATAGCACTTTGAACAATAGACATTGTCGCAAAAGCGCATCACAGAAAATTCACAAATTAGATTACCAACTAGTCAATCTTCTACAATTAAATTGATCCCAATGAGAAAGCCTGTGGCAACAGCAACAGTAGCAAGGGAAAACTCCCTAAGATGATGCTAGGCAGAAACCTTGAGAGGAACCAGACTCTCAACTGTAAGTTGAATGCAGATAATACTACAGAGTATTACAGAGCAATACTAAAGATACAAGAGAAAATAAGATGGATCTCTTAAAATGACCATCAATTTTTTTTTCTTTTTAGAAAAAAATTACATTTTTATTGCTGAAATTCAATATAAGAATATCTGTACAAAAACTAAACCTATTTGGTGCATTTAATTGCTTGCTCAGTTGAAAAGTATGTAGCTGATTGTACAAAGCATCACTGTGAGAAGAGTAAGTTTGTGTGAGACAGAAGGAGAGACTATAAATTTGAATGCTGTTTAGACTTTCACTAAACTTGGTTGATTGAGGACATAGTAACGAGCCCCCATTTTGATTTACGGTCTTCAATAGTCACTACATATAGCCACAATCAAAATACATTTTACGGGCTTTGTTTCAACTTGCAATCATGTTGATTTAGGCTAAATGGGAATGCTAACGTTAGCTTGTGTCGACTCCGCTACGTGGACGTGATACGTGGACCGGGTGTTTTTGGTTGAGACGTTGAAGCATCGAATTTGAACTGTTGTGGTATTCTACAGTAAACACACTGTACGGAGTTTCTTTCTGTAGCAGAAAGGCTTCTGTGTTTCTATTGCATACCCCGATTTTAGCGAGTTGCGCCAGTAATTATGGTCCATGGGGAAACACAGTGCTGCGTATGTAGTAAACGAAGCATCGAGCATCGATTTTTTTGTATTCGAGTTACTCCAGGAATCGTTTCAGCCCCAATTACAGCTGCAGCACTAGATGTAATGCAAAACTATCAATTTCCACTGATTCAGAATCTGAGCACAAGACCATAACCGCCCATCATTCCACCTTCTCATGTGCGATTAACTCTGTCCCACCCTAAAAGGCTTGCCTTGCCCTCAAAACGTTTCCAAGAATCTATTAAGCCACATAATTTCCATGCCCTACCGTCAGCCACACTGCATTGGGATGGGGCAGTGCATATAACTTTATCGGACATCGCCTTGCTGATTCACACACGTCTGCAATGTTACACTTAGGCATATATTGGTAACTTCTACATGTTACATTTCTAAAAGCCTCCTAAAAGCTGTGCTTACCCAAGACCCTGAGATTCCCTGCGATGCCCAGTGCTCTGTCAGGTTACTCAGCGGGTGCTTCCTTAAGGAGGGCAAACCTGTTAGACATGTATAGCATAGAGGAGTGGCACTTCTATGGGAAAGCCTCAGCACTAGCTTTGGCTTTGTGATCATTACACCAAGTTGTCACCCATCAACATGCTGTAAGGGGGCAACCGGACTTTTCCCCTACAGACACTACACTACTCTCACTATCGCTAACCCGCTTAGGCATCTGGGTGGGCAGCTCTTAATGCTGTATCTGTATATGCTCTATAATCTCCATCAGAGAGCTAACTAAAATACACTAATCTCAGGTAAAACTAAGAATTATTACAAATACGACAGCTAAAACACTAAGCCAGCTGAATGGTTGCCATACTTAACGTAGCTGAACATGGGATAAATATTAAAAAGACCTGATGTGGATTTGCTCAATATTTCTACTATTTGGTTTTCGAAAAAACTACAACAGGAAAATAAAAAATGTGGACTGTAACAACAAAATACTGACTAAAATGGAAAATATATAATATTGCAATAAAATTTAAACACAGACACAGGAAATAAACTCGTGGCAAACGAATCAAAAACAGCCTACATCGATTGATTAATGCCTTTTCACCACAGTGTATCTTATATTTATATTAAATCCTGAAAATCTTAGACATACATGAAAATTGGTTTCTGTATTTGGTCTGTACTTGCTTGTATGATCAATAGATTATTAGATAAGGTCAGGTTTTATTTATTTATTTATTTCGATTTTATTTATTAGATTATCACACAACTTTTCATTATTTTTTAAATTAGAAACAGGGGATTTCCTGGCCTTCATGTAAACTGGTAATTTATAAAGAAAATTACAGAATGTATACATACACCGTATATTTACAGTATAGTATGTATATACACTGTATATTTATAGTATATTATGTAAAGAATGTAAACATACAATGTATATTTGTAGTAGGTTATATTTTTGGTATACTATATTTTAGTAAATTATATTATTATTATATATTATTGTCATATACATATTGCATATAGATGTACATTTGTAATTGGTAATTACTGTACTTATTGTAAATAGTATTTATATGCAACCAACCCCCTTTTACAATTTCTTTCTCTCCCTCACCCCCACTTGCAGCAAACGTTCGGTCGGTCGTCAAAGCATTTCACTGTATGTTGTACCACGTATGTTGTACATGTAACAAATAAACTTTGAACTTGAACAACAAGGTATCTAAGGAACCCACTTTACTCCCATGCTGAGAATATGTATTTTTATACAGTAAATTTAACAAACCATATGTATCCTAGCTGGCTTAAGGATTTCAAAGAGAGCAACTTAGACGTAAAGTATTTAAGTAATCTTTAAGCATCATTTAATGCACAGTTCTTAATACCAAGAACGGCTAAAACTTCAGTTAGAAGTAGAACATTTTTATCGAACCTGAGGTAGTCAAATATTATGGAAGTGAGGGGCATGAGAAAAATAGCCAAGCACTCCTATACATTTCAGTAATTGGTTTAAAGCTCATCCAACATTATATATACTAGCCAAAAACGTTGGTAATTTTATAAACCTTGTAAAGCTTTAGATTCCGAACTTTTTGTAGAATTTTGTACTCACATTTGTCATAAGGCACTTACACAAGTATCATATGCAATATAAAAATGAACTAGGAGTAACCCTGTTTGTTTTCCCCCATTTGTCTCACTTTTACTCTGAATCATTCAGCATAAATGAACTAAGCAATGTGCAGTTCAGTAGTCAAATGAGCAATTTATAAGTATTATATATTCATAGCATGCCCTTTCTTTCTTGAAGACGTAATGATTTGTGACACAAAGGTATGGGCCATACCATCAAGTGTCCAACTGAACAAAATTCTATAGATTATAGAAAAAAGTTCGAGACCTTTTACCAGGGCAAAACATCATGTCTTTCATTTATGTTTCCTTTAATTTTCATTGTCTTCAAGTGACTTTTAACCTCCTACAACCTGGCGTCCACATACGTGGACATAAAATGCAGTCCAAACCAAAGCTCAGGTCTTAGGAAGTTAATGATGACTAGTTTCAACACCTGCCTGATTTGTTTACTGTAGATATGTGTGCTAATTGGTGAAGCTGATCTAAAGGTGGCTTCAGTCCACTCTGGCACACCCAATACTGCTACTCCTTCACACCTACAATGAGTCATCTTTTTATCCTCACCTGTCGGTCTATCTCGCTCTGCCTTATCCTCTTTTTTTTTAAATAATTAAAGTGAATGAATGCTTTCACTAGGGTGTTGCCTGTGCCTATATGCTGTGCCCTCCCCATCATCATAGTCAGATCAAGTTAAGTAAAAGAGGACAGTTTTAGACAGCTTTAGTCTCTTAGGGCAGAAACAGTAAGACAGAACCTGTGGACTTTATTTCTTGCCTGACAGTATTGCGTCTTAATGGTGAGTAGAGGACATTGATCATAGCATGATTAATGGATGTTTTAAGTATTTTTATTTACACTATTGTTAATCAATTCCTGGCATATGGGATTCTAAAATTATGAACATAATATTGTTCAAATACCAATGAAGCATCTTTGATTAATTGTCTAGATTAATAAAACTCCTTATATTAATTAATTAAATCTGATCTCATATATAAGGAAAAGTGAGTGTTTGTAATTTTTGAATTGATTAGATTTGTGTAGTTTTTATGAAAAATGTGGAAAAAACAGACAACGCTTGGTTCAAAGACATGCAGGAACAAGAACTGACACTTTGGTTGCTAGGCACAGAAGGGACAACAATTATAAACGGATACAGAAATGCAAAGAGCCAATCAATGTGATGCCTGCCAATTGCAACAACAACTAAAAAATACAGTTCTCTAATCCTGTGGTTTTATCTTTGTATTCATGTAGAATCAAAGCTTGACAAAAATATGTAAACACTGTTTGGATATGAGTCATTCAACATTGATTTGTTTTAAAAATCTGTAGCTTAATCCTGTGACTGTACTACCTAAAACAAAAAAAACTGGAATAAAAAACATAAGTAAGAAGTTTTAATTTTCAGCCTTTAATTTTCAGTGTTTACAGCTGATGTCCTACCTAATGCCTGGGACAGTTTAGGCAAGTTATAGTAAAATAACTTAAAAAAAATGAAAGAGAACAAATCTATTTTATGACATTTTTATATAGTCATATATTCTGGAGTCAACATTGTTAATGTATTCATACTGGTCGTTTGAATAAATAGAATATTTTATTTCAAAGATATGAAATTAAAAAAAATATCTTATAAGACTCACAAATTTACACAAAGGGTAGGGTTAGGGTTCTAATTAAACATTTTTTTACATTTAGAATAAATGTGGTGAAAAAGGAGACGCTGATATTGTTATAGCAAAGATTTGCTTGACAGTTTATTTTACATTGAGGAAATACGCCACGCGCACGCACGCTACATATGGACACTAGGTTTTCTACACTGAATATGCATTGATTACAATAACTGCACTTTTAACAATTAAGAATGTTAACATAAAGAAACCTGGTGTTGGTGGTAATAGATCACACTTTTACCTATACTTTAAACTGCTGGATAGACACAGCCAGAAACAGGTCCTTTCTGTATAGCCTAACCTGGATCAGGTAACGTGTGAGTTAGTCTCAGACTCCGCCCCAGATTCTTCCATTTCACCTGGAAACGCACACGTCGCTGCATATTTGTTAGAACAAAGTTCACTCCGGTTGTTGTGTCGATTTCGTTAGGATTATCGTAGTGTCACTAGTACTGATTGAACGCTTTTCGACGCGCCGTTAGGACTTGTAGTTTCTTTTTGTCTCTACTCTTCGCACTCGGTACGGTTACAGAGTTGGACGGCTTCGCCATGAGCGTGGTGTCTGAGGGTGTTTTTCTCTCGGCTCTGCAGCCAAACAACTCCACTGTGAGCACGTACGCCTTGCCGGCCGAGACTCAGCTCCCGCACGGCGGCGCGTACTCGGATGATGCCACGCGAGTCAAGCGCGTCCAGCAGCAGGTGGCCCAGAGGTTATCCGAGAAATCCACCCTGTCCCGACGGAACAACTCCACCTCCGCACAGTATGCCGCCACTACCTCCGCACAGTACGCCACCACGAACTCCGCGCAGTACCCCACCTCAGGTGTGTCACCGTCTATCTGCTCACAGCTCTGAAACACCCTTTCCCTTTCCTCATACACTTTTAATTCTTCTTTTGCATTCTATCCGTCTGTATCAACTATAACTAGTTACTATATTAGCCCTTTCTTGGCCAGCTGTTAACGTGTTATTTGGACTGTTCTTTGCAGCAATTATGGTAACTTACATAGGCTTTTCTACTCCATTCGTTGTTTAGTGTTTCGTAATTCACAAAACATAATTGCGAGAAAGACAGAAGTTAAGTTCAGAAATGAATTCGCGGTGTCCGTAAAAGATGTGCACGTCTGTGAAAGCAGCGAGTTAACGCGGACATTTTCAGCAGCTTTCTAACCCGGATGTTGAAGTACGTACACGTACATTACGATCGTATGTAACGCTGTTGTTTTAAGCTTTATTTTGTGACCCAATTCTAAAAGTATACACACATCCTTTAACCGAGTTAATCTGACATGATGTGTGGTTTCGTTTCTATAATTCCTCTTTTTGCTTCTGTGCTAATATCCTAATCGTTGAATGCCCTCGGTTGATTCAGAAATGTCTTTCTTTGTGCATGTGCTGTTTAATATTCGAAGCAATACGATTTTTTCGAAGGTTTTATGATTATTTTGTGTTGCCTTTTCGTAAATGAAAAAAATAAATAAAGTTAGTGTCTTTGGGCGGGATATAACTTGTTTATAGTTCTTTTTACAGATTAATAAAGGATAATAACATTAACAAATAAACTGATCAAATTTTTTTGTGTAAAGCTTGGACGTTGCTCATGTAAACATTAACAGCCCTAACAAGTACATGTAGGTCTAAATTTCCAAGTATGTGGCACAAGTATGAAAAATAACACTGTGTTCAAAATAAATAGCTTAGTGACATGAAACTGGTCAGATATCCTACTTCGTATGTCTGAACCTGAAATTTTTTCAAATTTGAATAAGATTTAATGTTATGTTCTACTTGCATGAAAATAACAAATGTTTCTACTGATACTATGTATTAAACTCCAAAAAAGGCTTTGGTGGTACTAGGTTCATGAGTGAACTCTTGCAGGCGCACACACGCGCACACACACACACACACACACACACACACACACACACACACTCATTGAATTAATGTTGAACAGGTTGATACAGGCACAGTTCATCTGCTTTCTCTTTGGTATTTCTGAACTTGGGTGAAAATGGTTAGGGAAGATAGTTAAAGCTTTCATACATTGTGATTCGGTTACTTTTCTTTGTTAACTTTCAAAGAACCAGAATCACACAAAAATTATATCTAAAATTGCTTTGTACAGTACTTTTTACTGTAAAACAATATTTTTTTCTTTTAATTATAGGGTTTCATTCATTAGGCCCTCAAAGTATTCTTTTATTTCTAATTTTTTTTATTTTGATTAATTTTGTGATAAATATTCGCTTTTATTTTTCATAATTGTTCGAAGGTTAAACAGTCTTAATCTGCATCGACAGTGGCTGCCATGTGCTAGTACAATCTCCAGGACCTTAGGCTGAGACTTGACAAGTCAGAACAACCTCACATTTCTGGGGCCTAATCCAAAATCAAGAGACACATACTTTCAATAGGGTGAATACAGGCTGTCTAACAGGTAGCATGGTCTCTCTCATAAGTAAAATACCCAGAGAATGTTAAATGTGGCAATAGACTATATTTTATGTCACTGGGCTTTTAAATAATGCTCAATTATATGAAAATTAGGGTACGGCACAGTTATGAGATTTGTACGTGAACGTGCCGGTGGGGGTGTGGGGGTGGGTGGGGCTGTGTGTGTGTGGATTCTGCGTGTTTTGGGCAGGGATAGAAGGAGTGGCTCACAGCCATTAAACCGGTTTTCTGACCCTTCTCTTTTTGCCTGCGGTTTGTCAGCTGCTTGTTATTAACAGCCCCACCTTAACCACGCCCTACAGAAAGCATTCATTCTCACACTTGCACAAACACACACGGTATATGATAATGTGGTTTGATCTTTAGATATTTGATTCATGTTAAAGATCCTGAATGGCATTGTGGGGTTTTTGAGGACACAGGCCAGTTTGTCTAAACTGTATTACTAATAACACTAACAATAATAGCTTTCTTAACTAAGGATTTTTTCCACTACTTGTTGATAGACTACTAATAACTTACTTCACAAATAATGGTACTACTTGTAGAAAGACATTTCAGTGCATCCAGCGTGTGTACACTATAAATACTTTTCCCGACAACCTGAAGGTTTTTCATGTGACAGAGGAATGAATTCAGCAGTAGGAAGTTGCGGGCCTTCTGTGGTTCTTTTTTCTTATTGCATGTTTATTTGATTGTAGTGTGCATGTTGACTTTCACTTATCCACCTGATCCTGCTGAACATCTTGAATATCTGTCAAGATAAACAATGGTTTTGTGTAACATGCATATAATTAAGGAAGACAAACTGAGCCCTTCATTCCATCTTGCCATCCAAGACATGGTGTTTAGCCTGTAAAAATGTTTCTATAATAGTTGTGCACTTTGTTTAGCGTTCATTTTATGGGATTTTAGAGCTAACAAAGATGTAACTTAGTGATTTAACCACAGCCATTCTTGTCCTGGCACCACAGCCAATCACATGTCTTACTTGCACAGAAACATGCAGGCCAATTCCATAAGCCCTATTTATTTATGTCATGGTTTAACAACTAAATTCTAATTTGCCTATAGCTGGCAAGTCATTTTCTAAAATAGTAAATAATAATAATAGCTCTCTTTGTCTCTCTAGACTACGGTGGTTCTTCTACAATGACGAAGTACCAGACCTTCAATCCTAACTTCAGCTCAAAGTCCTTTATGTACTCCTCCGCCAACAGACCTGTAATGGTGAGAATTTCATGCGCTCATTTTTTGTAGCTTTCCTTTGTTTAGTGCAGTGTTTCTCAAATAGTAGGGCGCGCTCCCTTGGGGGGGCGCGCAGCGATGCTGGGGGGGCGCGTGTGATCCCGAGGAACTGTTTTTTACTACAATCGTCCGGCTTTATGAATGCTATGTCAGTAAATCAGAGAGCACTGTTAGCACGATGTTATGCAGAGGTGTACTAAAAAATTTTATTGACAAATGATGCTATTTACAGTCACGGCAGAGAGTACTTAGAGACAGATAACCATTCACACACACATTCACTCCTATGTACAATTTAGAGTAACACATTCACCTATGTACA
>JAOUQX010000009.1:7349624-7360783 GCA_028566295.1 Liobagrus marginatus | reverse complement strand
TACATTTCATATCTCCTGCTATGTGCTTTTGTTCGGACCAAACAATTTTACTCCTTGTAGTAAAAAACAGTTCCTCGGGATCACACGCGCCCCCCTGGCATCGCTACGAGCCCCCCCAAGGGGGTGCGCCCCACTATTTGAGAAACACTGACTTAACCCAACATATTGAATATGAACTTTCATAGCACTACCAACTGTAACTGAAGTAGACCAATACTTTCATTTCAGTCAAAATCACTTTAAAATATGCATGGCTAAGTAATGCAGGTTTAGGTCATGTTTTTACTCTATTTTATGTCATGAAACAGTATTGTGTTCTAGGGTGTATGTTGCAGCTTAGTATCCACAACAAAGCCTAATCACACCTAACCCCTCAAGCATTGTTGGTTTCGATTCTGTCACATCAACAGCTAGCCAAAATATCAAAACCAATAAAAAACATGTCAGTCATGCAGAACCACAACACCTATTATAAACAGGAGTCTCCTGGAATAATATTACATTTAAATGATGTATTCACTATAAATATGTAATCTTGTTATTTCAACCTTTCTCATGTTGTGTCATTAGGATTATTAAGTATTCTTAGGCAGCTTGAATGAATCTTTCCTCTTTTTTGTACTTTTAGTGGCCATCTATCCTCAGTCGTGTTGCCTTAGAACAGGAGCGCATGTTGCCTACCATTCTGGATAAATTAAACACTACAAGTGATCTAGAGCTGCGTTCTATCACTGGCTTCCTCAGGAATCTGTCCCGTCACTGCAAAGACAAAAACAGCCTGGGTGAGTACAGGGACGTACTGATCTACGTAAAAACAAATTGATAAAAAACAAACAAACAAACCAAAAAAAAAAAAACCCATTAAAATGGATGTTTTACCTTCAATAAAAGCTAGTACTATTTGTCCTTTTTCAGCTCCCAAAGTGGTGTCACACTTGGTGTCAATATTGCCAGCCGATGGCAATCAGAAGACCCCTTCCCCTGAAGTGGTTGTAAACATCTGTGGTGCACTTAACAACCTTGTAAGCTCCAGTGAGGTGGCCGCACGAGACATAGCCTTTTTTGATGGACTGCCCAAGCTGACGAGCATCAGGAACTGTCAGGATAGCAAGTAAAAGGCCCTCACTAACTTTTGAACAGAGAGCATCTTCTACTGTGTAATAAGAAAATGCTTGAATGTTGTTCCAATTCGAGATGGTCTTAAACTCATGTTACTTTTTTCGTTTCAGTGCAATCAAAAAGAAACAAGCCAAAGCAGCAGCTACGGTCCTTTGCAACATGTTCCAATATAAAAAACTACACAAAGATTACAAAAAGGTAATTAACGCTTGAATGTGACTTGAATATAACATTTTAGGGCTATCTTAGGTTGTTTGTATTTTTCACATTCTTAAATACTATTACAACAACTTTAAGCCGTATTACTCTTTGACTAGAGTGCAAATGAAAGAACTTTTAAAATGTACTTTATTTAAAATCTGAATCATAAGGCACATAAATAAAATAATAGTTTCAAAATAGTGAAATAAATCAATAAAAATGCAACAAATGCAAAATATAAAAAAAATGACATCATAGGCAATAATTGTGGATTAGTATTAATTAAAACAGCTGCCGTTTCTTTGTTTGCCCACACATTACTCTAGTGTGAAATAAGAAAGTCGATTTAAGCTGTGACTAATTGTCCATCAAGAGGTAAAATTCCTTCAAGAATAAAACAGACAGCCAGAGTAGCTTTCATTGAACAAGCATAATATGATCCGACCTTCATGTCCTGATATAGATCCAGGGTTCTTCTTTCTGAACAAGCTGAAGTTTACTTAAAGAGCCTGTAGGGCTGACAGTCAGCAACGCCTCGCGGTAGTACGGCAAATGTAGACAAGCAGACTCTGATCTAACATGCGGACTTCAAAGTGGCTTTGTTGATATCACTGTACGCTGTTGGAAGTCTTTCAAAGAGCTTCATTTGCCAGTCACCCGTGTTGCTTCTTCAACAGTGCTGAGGTTTCCAGACATACAGTATACATATAGTATAATACATACATCAACGGTATACAGTATTTCAAGGAATATATGATCAAGAAAAACCTACATTTACTACTATTAATAGATCTGTAACTATAAAAACATTATATGTAGAGTTGGTATAATTAAATGGCACAAAATTGTGTATTAGTTGTGTGTTATTAGTAGTGAACAGTGAGCAATTACAGAACTTTGCTGTAGTAACTACACGTTACATTGTCGTGTTAGGAACACGGGGCTTTCAGCAAGTGTTGGAGGAAAAACTGTGTGTTAAGTTTTACTACATTTTCGATATGTTCCCACACCCTGCCCTGCAGTCATTTTCCAGTTTTTAAAAGACTCCAGGTTTAGACACACATACACACCAAAAGCAGAGGGCGTGTGCAAATGTGGTTGTGCTCTCAAGTAAAGGTAGAGCCATAAGCCAAACCTGACAGGTGATTTCCTTAGGAGCGTGTCCCAACACACCACTGAATGCCTCCATTTCTCAAATCTGCCTTTTCCTGTCTCACTTGGATGTCAATACTACGATCGACATAGTTTCGATCGAGGATAACTATGCAGGGACTGAAGCAGCAAGAATGAATGAGTAGTGTGCTATATTAACATTTCAATCACTATAAATGACTAATACAATTCTGTGTGATTAAAATACAGCAATGGCTTGGTAGCGCTTTAAAACATAAAGCAGTAATTGTTTGGGGGCAGATCAAATAATCATTTTGTTCTCTTTTTACAGAGAGGATTCCAGAAAGAGGATTTTTCAGAGTTGAACTAAATAAAGACAGAAACTGTGTGGATGTAAGTGCATGAATGTAAATAATGGATGGTATCAAAAGAAATGTGACATTGGACATTTGGCTATTGCAACACAACTTGTCCTACAATAGAAGAAGGTCCACATCTGTAAAACAACAGTGCAATTCAACGAAGTGTGTTTGGCTGGATTTTGCCGATGGAGGATGCACCTTAATAAAAATTTTTGTAGACCTTCTATAGTTTTTTTTCTCATCTTCAAGGATTTTTGGCCACTGTTTTGTTTTTGACTGGTCACTCTCACCCGTGTGCAGCAAGATTATGGACTGTTGTGTTTTTGTTTTTCCAATAATGAGCATAGCCCAGTCTTATCATATGGTAATTATAAAAGAAAATGTGGGATTAATTTCTTCCTTTAATTTTATGTGTAAACTACTGTGACAGGGTTTTTCCCCCTTAAACATCAGGACTGATATTGGGGATATTAGACAGTGTACCACAGCTCTTTGTGGGATTTAACAAAAATGTGGGCAGGATGCTGAACATATATCTAGGTTGTGCATAAACTGTTGTATTTTTCAGAATTTCCTTAATGTTTTGTTTATTTACCTGCATTGTTGCATTGAGCCTATAAGGGAATTCTCTATTTTTGCACTGTGCATAATAGATATAAACATTCACAGTTTGTTCTTATGTAGTACCAAGATTTTTGTAGAATAGTTATGACTGCCTCAAATGAAGCACATAGGAATTTCTTCAATTGCAAAATTCTGTGGCATTTTGTTAGGTATGCCAACTAATTAAATAAAGTGTAAAAAATTGTCATCCTTGCCATTCTTTTGCCATTCTAGTAGTTCATGAGGATATTTATTCTACCCTGAACTTGCATACAATTGAATTTCTAAGTGCGAGTGCACTACTAGCAGTAAAGACACTGAGACTTAATAACAGTAAGCTAACCTTAACAGTCATGTTAGTGACGCATTGTAACGGATGGATTTTTAAAATTTATCATTACAACTGGTTATGGTAAATATCAATATGAATTTTAAATGTAGCTCACTTTTTCATTTCATGTAAAGCAAGTTTGTACTATTCTGGCCAAACCTGCCAGTGGTAGTTATATTGTATAACATCTAGCAGTTCTCTTACATTTACTGACTTGTTCTGTTATAAAAGCTAAATGATTGAGTATCTGTGATTGGAGTGAATATATACATTAGTGCCTATTAAATAACATTTCTCTTTTACAAAATTACATTTTGCAAAACTTTCTTAAATCTATAGATTGTAATTAAGTTTTTTTTATTCTGGGGAGTTTATATTAGTAAAATAACTTGGGTGTGTTCAATTTGCCAAATTCTGTAAGGAGATTTGTGAAGGTTATGACTAATATACAATGCCTGTATATAATTATTTTCAAACACATGCTCAGTTGTCATAATGTTGCTTTAATGAAAATAAATAAAATGCGATTTGATGAGTTTTCAGGTTGGTACATTTTTGTTCTATTTAGTACTTATCGACCTGTCTGTCCTTTTTCTAACTTCCAGCTTGCTTTTTCACTTTTTCTTATGCTCAAATATGAGTAATGAGCCTCATGGTTTGGTTTTATTGACATACCTGTACTCATGAGCATTCTGCCTTTGTTATAGTCCTGTAGGAGCAAAGTGCATGTCTCCTCTAAAACTATAGCCAAACATTTTGGATAAGGTTACTGAAATTAGAATGTTGAATAGTCTTTTTCCAAGTTGTGAGACAGAAAGATGATTTAAGGTTAGGGTGGATAGTACTGTTTTCTGTCGACACTGCATTTAATGTGGTTTATGAGTCTTTATTCTTTGTCTCATTATTGACAGTCCCTGTGAGGCCAATGTCACACAACAGATTGTTCAGCAGTAAAATTGATGACATTAAAAGCGCACTGATGTCAGTTGAGGTCATAGACAGTCTACAACCTACAACCACGTGTCAAATTGTAAAATGTGTGAAGAACAAATTTGCCAAAAGCTATATTGATAGAATTTTTTTTGTTGTTCATGTTATGGAGGTGCTATGTCATGACATTTTAGATTCCACAAAAATGAAAGAAGTTCATATCTTTTCTGGTATTTTGCTGTCTTGCATGTCTTCCTGTTCCAACCAAACCACAGTTGCCACAAAGAGACACACCCTATGTACAATAGTACTGATATAGAAGCAACCTTTTTTTTTTTTCATGATGTTGCAACATTTTACATAGCAGTCACGCCGCTTTATCCTTCCTCACCTTATAGTCTGACACACCCGTTTATGCATGACAAATTTTCCAGCAGTTGAGCTCGATTTTCTCACCTTCGTGTCATAGATCTCGCTTGCGACAGCCTTGTCTACTGTGCAAATTCTTTAGTCAAGCTTAATGATCTATAAGTTTGTTAAAATCTTGCAAGCAAAATAGCACCTGCTCTTAACTATTGATAAATATTTATATTATATGACAATATTTATATGACAAGTTATTGTTCTCAACATATCTATGTGACTTACTTATGAGGTACAACTACCTGTAATTGTACTATTGTTCATATATCGGTTGACTATTGTAGCACTTAAATACATTAATGGAGACCTGTGCACTGGATCAGAGCTGACTACCGCTGCATGACAATGATGTTTTTGTACTACTAACAACAAAGAACTTCCTCTGTCTCCTTCACTTCTCCTTTTCACCACTTATTCAGGGAGGGGAAATAAGCATTCAGACATACTTTTTATGTAATTTCCAGTCCATGGATCCACATTTCTCTTGACTAAACAATAAAAAAAAATCAATTTCAAAATACTCCACATTTTATACTGTCAATAATAATAATTATTACTATTTATTATACAGATTTATTTATTATTGATAGATTATCCTTCCTCATAGCAGACAATCCTCAGCGACAAAAGTGAAGACAAAGATGCAAAAAAATGCAGTCACAAGTTTGACAAATATGCGTTTTTCCTTAGTAAAAATTTAAATGAACAGGTGTGGATGGAGTACTGTAAAATTATACTTGAAATTCAATTCGATATGCCATAAGAATCATGGCATATTTGGTATAATGTATATTTTTCTAACATGCCAAACACAAAAATAATAAACATTTTTAACAGTTGCTTTTTCCAAAAGGTTTGGGTTTGTTACACTTTGGTTGTGATCTAGCAAACCGGAATTGAAATATTTATTGATGGAGAATTCAAAACACTTTCGTCCGTGGATCCTCTGGATAAGGGCGTCTGCCAAATGCTGCAAATGTAAATGTATAACCTTGGGGATATCCAAGGCCGGAACAAATGCATAATGCATCCACTGCTGCCATCTGCAGGTAAAACTGAACAGCACTTGGAACATATGTGAAATGTGTTCAAATGTTTGTTAATCTGCTGTTTCATTATTTAAACATCAAATGTATGTACATTTGCAGAAATTAAAAATGAATCCAGTAGTCAGTATTCTTACAAAAGATTTATATGTCCGTGTAGTGCACATAACTATAAACAGATACGCGCAGGCTTGCAGTAACAAAAAATGCAAACTAGAATTCAAATGAAGCCTGACACACACTTTTCCAATTGGTACAATTGGAAACTGAGTATGTAAACCATTGTGGCTGTGGATAAACTAAGAGCTGTTGTCATGCTAGCTAGTGTCCCAAACAGGCTAACGGAACCTGAAAGGCCCTTTCAGAACAAATGACTTAATATATACATTTATCTAGAAATAGGTTTTATTCAAATAGATAATATAAACATTATATACATCGACTAATAATAAAAATGTTACAAATGTGGTGCACTTCATTGCTTTTGCAGTAACGTGTGAAAATGTAAGACCCCTAAATGCAAACAAAAGATGTACATAATATTGGTTTTTTTGGAGCAACTGGGAAAACTAACAGCATAAACAAATAGTACATTTAATTGTAATTTAAGTATAGGACTTACACTATAGCGTCAAAAGTTTGTAAGCACGACGCAACCAAACGTGCACATTCCCAAAACTGTTGCCTCATAGTTGGAAGCACACAGTTGCCTAGAATGCCTTGGTTTGTTGTAGCATTACATTATTCCTTCACTGGAACTAGAAGACCGACACACAGTTCCAGCATGACAAAGCCCCTGTGCACAAAGCTCCTGTGCTCCATGAAGACATGGTGTGTTGTGGTTGGAGTGGAAGAAATCAAGTGACCTGCACAGAGCCCTGATTTCAACCTCACTAAACACCTTTTAGATGAACTGTCACACCGACTGCACCCCAGAACTCCTCACCTAGCATTAAAACCCAACTCAGCAACTTCCCACAGCACAGCACTCCAAAATATAGCAGAGTATTTTTTCAAAGTGGAGGCTATTATAGGAAGCAGAAGGATGTTTAAAAAACAAATATAGATCTGATGGTCAGGTGTCCCAATACTTTTGTCCATATAGTGTAAATTCAGAAACATTTAAATGTCACAGGTTCAGATTTAAGGGTGATGTCTTAAATGTTGTTTACTAAGTTTACGCAAAGTCAAGCATTTGAAAATGACTTGTGCTTCTTTAATCTGGTCAAATCTACACTTCCTAAAACAAACCTTTACAAAAAAAAAACAAAAAAAAACGTAACATTAAAATAGGATTTTGTTCTACTCTGAATCTATTGGACTAAAAGGAACGTCGCGGATGCTCGGGGTTCAAATATCATCAGTAACCAGACAGTAAAAATCCGTTCGGGCAGCGTAGCTCCTAGAGCCAAGGTCAGAAACATCAATCTCGGTGATTTTGGGGTCAGTCACTGGATCAGGCACTGGTGTGAGAGGTTGGTCCCTGGACATTGCTTTATAGATGGGAAACCGTAAACCTGCAGATCAGACAAGAGATGATTGTGGATGATATGCGATTGCAAAACATGCCAGGCAAGCTTTGTTATATGTAAGAAACACATAAGCCGGTTAATAATGTATCTAGAATGTTTAGTACCAAATACTTGTAAAATTGTGAGCAAGGAGCAGATAAACCAGCAGTTTCCGCATTTTCTTACCTAGATCTCCTTCAGGGTCTGGATCAGGTCTGCAGTCTAGATAGTCTGGCTGCAGAGCGAGCATGGGGTCTCTATCACCCTGGAGCAGAGTCTGAGGGTCTCCAGACAACTGACTATGAAACACAACTTTACGAGGCATGGCTAAGGCTAATGCCTTCCAAAATCCAGATGATGGTTCCTGGGATTAGGAAATAGTGTGCATATTTAGCATGTGTTTATAAGAAGGATAGATATAAAGAATTCTGAGCAACATGATATACAGAGCCTCAAAACTTTTCAGTTCAAATCCTCATTTTGCAGGTGTCATTGCCACCCGAGTCTCGCATAACCAGACCTTTAGTCCATCATGTAGACTTCACGTAAAACTCCTGAAAGCCTTTCCAGTTTACTCCACTAGACGTATGCTGCTGCCCTAATCATGTTACACTTAACACATTAAGGGAGCAGGGTGGCAAGCAACTGTAGCTATGTATTATTATTAAGATCCAATATTTTCAAAGATGTACCAACTTTTTAGAACAGCAATGAATATAAGAAGATACCATTTCTGAGATATTAATGAGATCTACCTGGTTAGGCAAATTTGACTAGATAAATAACTGGAATAAACTGGTGGAATAAGCAGCAAAATATTTGTAAATGGTATATACACATCTTTTTGTATACACTGTATAAAATTGTTGGAGGCCTCACAATGGAATGGGCTTCCCAGATGAGAGTCGTGATCCGGGGCTGGTAATCTCGTAGTTGCTGGATGATGTCCACACCTAAATGCTTCTGCTGAGACTCAAAGATGATGAAAATGGGCTTCTGAGAAAGCTCCAGCAGGTGAAATATTCCCTGTCTAAAAGCAGACCCAAAAAGCCTTTAGAAATGGATGGCTAGTTCTGAACCAAATCAGCAGGATTGCTCTTCCACATTTAGAAAGATACACAACAATCAAAAATCATATAAAACCTAAATGATTATCTTTTCATTATTGTTTTCTTTTTTTAGTTATTAGCCATTGTAACTTTTTTTTATTAAGTTATAAGCTAACATGTCCTAATAGAAGGCGTTCACTTGTACCTGAAATTGGTAGTGCACCACTCCTGCTGTAAATAGGCTTGTGACAGAACAACGATGAGCCGTCGGCAGCGACTTACGTTCATAAGCAACTCTGCGGATGGCTCTGAGGACAAAACCCACATACACTTTCAGGAGCTGAGCAGAGTAAAAAAGTATGTCCAAAATCAACTTTAAGCCAATCTGCATAGTCATGATACTATTAAAAAACTATTTAAAAAGTACAAAACTGCATTTCAACAAATTTATATTGATAGTATTTGGTACGGTGTGACAACCGAGCATGGCATATTTCCTTGACATATCATAAAAACAAAACGAGATGCAGCATACTGTAAATTCAAATCCTTCTGCTTGACTAACATGGATAGTGAGTGATTCATTCTATAATTCCTGCTTGATTCATTTACCTGCTCCAGGAAGGATGTTTGTGTTATTAAGCAGTAACTTATGCCCATACTTAGACTCCAGGTGAGGTTTTAGGATAAAATTTACAAACTTCTGGTCATTTTCGTCATTTATGTAAGAAATGTAGGCATCATAAATTTTGCCATCTAAGTGAGAAAAAAATATGGTTCATGATCACTAACACACTAAGAGTTCCGTATGCAAGACATTTATTCTTTGGCCTGAACGAAAACAAAAGCATGATATCTCACTGTATATTATATAATGTATATTTACAAACACATATAATAATGCATGCTCACCATTGATTTCATAATCTCCATATGAATTTTTATACCACAACTTGAAGTTGAGGTGGCATTTTGAATACACTACTGCAACCAGGATTAACATTATAAACAAAACCAGGGATGCCAGCACTGCCCCTGTGTGACTGGGGAAGACTGGGCAAAAAGCACAAAATTATAATTTATTATTATTATTATTATTATTATTATTATTATTATTATTATTATTATTATTATTATTATTATTAGGTTGCCTTGAAACAGCCAACCTATTGAAATCCTATTTCAACTCCGAAACAAATTTTCTCCGGGTATCTCCTCCTAGAGTTTTAAACGTACAACCACCAAACCCGGACAGTACCGTCGGCCTGGTCTGACTCGAGTTGCTATATCATTTTGGAGTGATCCGACTTAAGGTTTTCCGACAAATGACCCGGAAAACTCCCTTTGGATTCACTAAGGGGGCACAAACTTTTAAGCACCCTATATCTCTACATCAGACTGTGCGACTGGGGTTGACCTCATTGGACTAAGCTAGCAGCCACTAAATGCTGACTCATGCTAAAGTCATGCTAGCATTATGCTAACAAGCATGCTAATCATGTTAGCATAATGCTAACAAAAATGTCTCAAGCCAACCTCTCAAAGTTTGTAGGCAAACTTTACACTCTAGTTATTATTATTATTGTTATATTTTTGCATATAGACAAGTCACTTGGACATGATAATTCATGGTTATATGCTGATTACACTCTGATAACTGATAATAAAAAAAGATCAATGCTAACTTAAAAACAGATCTTTCTAGCACATGCAGACTTTATGAAACAAACTGTGTGTATCCACCACAAACATTAAACAGTCATTATCAGTGGCTGTCTTGGATTGATACGATGTACAAGAAGTCTTACAGGAGTGCTGAAGCCTGAAAGAGATTGTACTGTTCCATAGTTCACATGAGTAGAAACCAAAATCTGACTTTTCATTCAGATTCACAGTCAGGACACTGCAAACCCTTAGCCAGGCTTCATCTGTGAGCCTGTAAAGGTCATAAGGGTCGTTATCACCTTGCATCTGTTGCATTCACAAATATATTTCATAACAGCATATGTTAAACACATGTTTACTGATTTATAAAAGGAAAAGTGTTCTTTTTTATTTAATTTAAAGAATGGGTCCGCATGTACTCACCACTGAGAGGTGTTCTGGGTAAGAGAACCAGAAGAGTTAAGGAGAGTTTCTCCATTCTTACTCCAGTGCACATGAGCCTTACATTGAGCTTTACTGTTGTTGCTATGTATCAGAATGGTGCAGTTCAGTTCCACACTGGATCCTAGGCCTCCCCACACATCTCTCTCAGTGCTGCTAGGCACAAACTGTACGGTTCCGCTACAAAGAGGCTCTATTTATAAAGATAGATAACTTTATTAATCCTGGAGGGAAATTAGGTTCATCGTAGCACCTTGGTGCCTATAAAAATACGATGAGAAAATACACATACCGTATATGCCGGTGTATAAGTCGACTTTCTACACCCAAATATTAATATCAAAATGGGGGGGGGTCGACTTATA
>JAOUQX010000009.1:7243669-7261499 GCA_028566295.1 Liobagrus marginatus | reverse complement strand
ATGTGTATGATGCGGCTCTTTGCAGTAACACAGAAAAAAAAGTGGCTCTTAGTCTCTGACTAGTTGGCCACCCCTGGCCTAGTCATATAATTCAACTAGCAAGATTAAAATTCCTACTGCTGCTCGTTCAAGGACAGGATTCTTAACTCTCTTAGAGAATGGCAGTCTGACTGAGTTTCCTTTTTTCTTTTGCAGACAGCAATTTAAAGCTTAACCTTGGTGGACAATTGGACTGTGAAGTGGAAAATAAATGAATAAAGAGTAATATGGACAAATATTCTTCTAGTGTGCTTTAAAATTTGAAAGGTTCTCCACATAAAGCCTATTAAGTGGGTGATAGCAGAGCCTAGGGGCTCTTCCTTACTGCAGCCTTTGTGGCCGCTTCTCGTCCTCTATGCGTTAAGTACCTTATAAATGTTTTATGTTTTTATACCACCCCCAGGTCAGCATCAACACATTTCAGTTTATTTTAAAATAAGCTCTTTGCTGCTTTGCTCCTTTATATTGGCACTCTTGTTTTTGTTGTAAACCATACCCTCCAGCTTTTCACTTTTAATAACACTTTCACATATTTGTGTTACGCTGAGTCAGCTCTTTATTTCATACAAACAGGTACACCAGAGGGGAAGACTGATGGTTTGTCATTTTTCACCCTTTATAAAAGTTTAATTGGGTCGATCAGTGGCTGTTTGCATTTGTGCTCATGAAACAGAGGGCGATATTGCTGGGCTTTTTTAACCTGCCACAGTGTTATTGTGAATCATACGCTTACAGATAATGTACTTAACTAGTGTGCACAAATGAAGTTTGAGCTATTCAATAATAGCAAAAGGCTGGAACTGAGAACAGAAAGATTGTGTGTAAATGTGTGTGATACCCTGTAATGGACAGTGTCCTTCGTAGGGTATATTCCACTTTGTGTTCAGTGTTCCGAGGATTCTCTGTGCGCTGGATTTCGCATCTTTAGGATGAAGTCATTTATTAATTCATTCATTATCTAGCATTTATCCTGTTCATGGTCGTGGGGGCGCTAGAGTGCATCCCAGGTAACTTGGTTACGTGAGGCGGGATACACCCTGGACAATCACTAGTTAATCATAGGGCTAACACTTAAAGACAGACAACCGTTCACACACACATTCACTCCTATGGAGAATTTAGAGTAACCTATTCAATCAACCCGCATATGTTTGGAGGCGGGAGGAAACCAGAGTGTTTGGGGAAAACCCACACATGCAAGCATGCGGAGAACATGCAAACTCTACACAGAAAGAATCGGGGTGGGAATCGAACCCATAACCTTCTTGCTGTGAGGCAGGAGTGCTAACCACTCTGCCAACATGCCGCCAGAATGATTATTGAAAATAAATAAATTCATTAAATTTTGAGTCTGGCACCTCCAATAATTTTTCGTTTTAGTAAGTATTGATTACCTTTAGTTTGAAATTAAGTATCTAAATCCTGATTTTTGTATACAAAATCAAACATTAAATTGGATTGGTACGATTCATACGTCCTAATGACGTCAAATGCGTAATTTCCTGTAGCTTTTTGAAGTGTCCATTTTTGCCTGTATATACCAGCAGTTGATGATAGGTGAGGAAATAAGTGATTTAGGGCCTCTAGGGATTAGAACCAATCAGTGAAAAGCCTTTATCTTATTCATTGTCTGCTTTATTGGATTAAGGGTGAACTTGCCATAGCACCCAGTCTGGAGAATGTGCCTTGGGGTGCACCAGGTGACAAAAGCCAAAATCGGGGTGTGAAGAAGTGAATGAAAAAGAAGTGATTTCAGAAACTAACTGTGTGCACATTCAAAGAGTGACTGTCTGAACGTTTGAAAGCGTCTCACAAAAAAACGTTTTTGTGATGCAACCATTTGACACATTTACCAGTTTGAGTAGCATGGCCTATATGGCGGTGTAGACCATCATCACCCTGGCTAATTATTTCCTAGCTTCATTGTCACTAGACTAAACAGATTAATAAATATTTGTAGTTTTATTAGCAGTTACTCTTGTGATAACCTTAATTTTGATAGCCTTAATAATACATTTAATAAAATTATATAGCCTTACTGAACTGTTTCTTTTCTATCAGCATTTCTATCAGCAGTTTTGACTAGCTAGGCCTGCATGTGTTTTGGCAGCTGGTAGCCAATCAGACTAAAGTTTTATTTATCTCTTTGTTTGTTTGTTCATTTTATAGCAGAGATAGATCGTGTGGTGTTTAGATTGTCAGCATGCATACCAAAATATAGAATAGATATTGGAAATTTGAGTATTACTACACAAACATCTTGTGAGATGACACAATTGCACATGATTTGCATGAAGTAATGGCCTGTTGAAGATTCAAAGCTTTAAGCATGAACAATTTTTTCACTGTTTTTTCCCTTTCAATAGATGCTGCATAATAAACATGTGATGGTGCGAGTAGGTGGCGGCTGGGAGACTTTTGAGAGTTACTTGCTGAAGCATGACCCCTGCCGTATGCTGCAGATTTCCAGAGTGGAAGGCAAAGTGTCACCCATCGCCATAAAGTCCCCTAGCATCAAGGAGCTGACCCCTGACAGCTACCTGGTGGTGGCAGCCCACTACAGAAGTAAGAAGTAGCAAAGGCCAGTGCCCGCTGAGTAATATGATGAATGCAAAATAGGGTAACTTTAAAGGTGAAACTCAATTCACTTTAAGGCACTAACATGTAAAGTAAAGCTGTTTGCTGGCATTAAGTCCATCTAGCATCCATCATCCAGCAAAAACACAGGGTAAAATATACTTTGTCTTAAGCAATGACAATCTCAATTTAAATCGGAGCTTTATTTTTCTTGAAAACAATCAGCACATAGACTGCTTAGAAAAATTTTGCTATTTTGCTAAACTCAATAACCTGTAGTTTTGAGGTGAGAGGGACTGGAAAAAAACCACGTTATTATTTACATAATATTGTTGACATATCAGAATGTGATTTGATGAGTCAAAGATGATTAACGATTAGTCACAGCCTGGAGTTGCTGTTGATATACAGTATGTAGTGTAGATTATAGTCATTATTTTGTTTTACTTTTTACTTTCATTCGTTTCATCCATTAATATTTCTACATAATTGTTTCAAGTCAACTGATGTATAGAAAATGAACTTTTTTTTTGTTGCAAAATGACAGACATTGTCATAGCTTCTTAATGTATATATTTGTGGCAAATCTCAATTTTAACCAATGGTGTTTTCTATAGAGTTTGTCCACATTTATAGAAAAGGATTTTCTTAAACGCTTTTAGATTTAAACTTTTTTTTTAGATACGCAGGTATAGTGTAAATGTAATCATCTTTCCTCTATGCAAAGGCCAATCAAACCTGTGAGCTGTTAATAAAATGTGATGTTTGTCTGTAGTAAAATAAATACTGATCATGGTCACATTCCTTCCTGTTGAAGCATAATTGGTTGAAATGTGGTGCCACCTGCTTGCTTTGAGGGGTTTCCTCTGGACACTCCTGTTTTCTCTCTAGCCCAAAGACCTTGACTGATTGTCTCCCTGTAGTGTGTGAATTTCTCTTTGAGAGTATGTGTGTTTTGTATATGTGTGTGTTTGCGATATTCCCCCTGCAGTTTTGAAATTTTCTCTGATTTATTCCTGATTTTCTCTCTATTCAAGGTGTCCCGTCTTCTGCACGGAGTCTCTTGGAATAGTATCTAAATTGCCTGTGATACTGTATAGGATAAGAAGTACAGAAAATAAGTGTATGAAATTCATTTGTCTATTAATTGGGCAAGTGTTACCTCAGTGGTTAAGGAAATGGACTGTTGATCAGAAGGTTGTGAATTCAAGTCCCAGCACCACCAGGCTGTCACTGCTGGGCCCTTGAGCAAGTCTCTTACCCCTACACTGCTCAGTTATATAAATAGGATAAATGTAGGTCGGTCTAGATAAAGGCGGTGGCAAAATCATGTAACTGTAACTTTCAACACTACGCTCCAGTTGCAGAACTGTCCTAAAGCGCCCTCTTTTGGATACAAATAATGTTTTAATTACAAGGAGCGAGTCTAATATTAAGGTAATGAACTTGCATTAAGCAAAGTCCACAGTTTAATTTAATTTGTAGCTTAATAATTTTTTTGTATGTTTCGGTAAACTGCAGCGCTGATTACATAGATCAGAAAAGATGTGCTAAGATTAATATGGAGGTAAGCAACAGTACTTTCTATTAATAAATCCCACTAACAGGACACTTGGACTACTTGGACTCTTTTGGACTACACTCACCAATCAAATGACTAGGATCCTAAAACTGGGTAAAATTGTGCATTGAGGGATGCTTTTCAGATCACAACGGTTGCAAAGGGTGGCTAATCTAAGTTGTTGTAGCTTACCTGTCATCTTGGACCAGCTTTCTGTCCTTCTTTAACTTCTCTAAGGTGTTTTTCTGCTCACATAAGTACCACTGGGTATTTTTTTTGTTTTTTCACTATTTTGCGTGTACTTTAGGGTGGCATGGTGGCAGAGTAGTTAGCGCTCCTGCCTCACAGCAAGAAGGTCCTGCCCAGGGTCATTGTCCTCCCGCCTCCAAACACATACGATTGAGTATAGGTGAATTGGCTACTCTAAATTGTCCAAAGAAATGAATGTGTGTGTGTGTGTGTGTGTGTGTGCGTGTGCGTGTGCGTGTGCGTGTGCGTGTGCGTGTGTGTGTGAATGATTGTCTGTCTCTAAGTGTTAGCCCTGCGATTAACTGCCAATTGTCCAGTTTGTACCCCGCCTCACGCCCTAAGTTAGTTGGGTTAGACTCCAGCTCCCCTGAACAGGATAAGAACTAGACAATGAATGAATGAATCTGTATACTTTAGAGACTGCTGTGTGTGAAAATGGAGATAAATAGCTCTGAAAATATTCAGACCATCCTGTCTGCTGCCATTGCTTATCCATATACACACATTCATAGGGATTTAGACAAACCAATCTCCCATCTTCCTGACATGTTTTTAGGAGATAGGAGAAAACCATAGAATGCAGAGGAAACCCGTGTGGATATGATGGGAAAACATGCTAGCATCTGAATGAACAGCAAAATGGGAAGTAACAAAATGTAATTTATCCTGGGCAGCTGTAAACCAATTAAAAGACAGTATGTGCAAATGTTAAATGAATTGTTTTTGAGACTGATTAAAATTGGAGCAGCTTCTTGGAAAAGGTCAATGAGAAAAGATAAGCAACCTTAGCATAATCTATCAGTGAAATAATTTGGGAGTCTCATGCCAGATTAAGTCCCTTATAATAAGCCTGTCTATAGTTAAAGCCTTTCCACCAGATGTTAGAGCCTGTGCTGCGGGGCTTTTCCTATTCAGCCACAAGAATATCAGTAACAACAGGCGATGATGATGGAGCCTGGGTTGCAGTCTGTCCAATTTGTATTAAAAATGTTCAGTGTGGTGAGCACAGATCATTTTATGCTGGAACAGTTAGTTCCAGTGAAGAGATATTTTTATGTACAGCATACAAAAAATAGCCCCTGGGCATTTTTTTAATTTTATTTTATTTTTTGCATAAAGACATGCACAATTGTGAGCTTCATACTTTGTGGCAACATGTTGAAAAAATAATCACATGGGTGTGATGGGTAGGTTTCCACATACTTCTGCCCATATTCAGTTGTAGATTGCTACAAAACATGATAATGATCGGCAAATTATGCAAGCCTTATCCTGTATAAAATTTGCAGCCTAATATTCAACCTACGAAGGTATATACAGATTAAACCATATGTTGGCTATAGTGACAGATGTTTTTTAATCAAATGAAATCTCTTAACTGTAAGTACACTGTTAAATGTTAATATAGGTTTATTACATGTTAAAGATATATAAGCTTCTAAAATGAAGAAATCCCAACAGCATTTGGCTAGGTTTGCTATGCAGTTAATAAGAAATTTAGTTAATTACTGTTAAAAATTCCCCCACTTCCAGCATTACTCAATTGTTATAAAAATAAATCACATTCCTCAGACAAAACTATTTCAAAGTAGGTAAGTTAGTTGTAGACATGATAGAAAGAGTAATTACTCAATATTCAATTATTCAGTAACGAAGTAATTTTCGACTGTATTTCTTGTTTGTGTACAAAATTATCAAACAGAAAATCAATCAGATGAAATTAGAATACAGATTCATCCAAGCTCATTTAACTAACACAGCATCCTTGAGCACTTCAGATGGTAAGGACCAGGATTTCAAAGTTTCTCTCTAAATAGCAAGTACATCAAGCTTTGGTTAAAAAAGAAAACTTGTGTTAATATAAAAACAGTTGGAGTTTTTTTGTTGCTTTTTGGCTTTTAATGAGACAGTAAAACTGTTAAACAAAAGAGAAGCACTAGCTTCTTTCGAGCAGAATTCTTTCACACCATTTTGACAGATCAAAATTTGCCATCCTATAGCCAAGTAAATCAACACAGCAAAGACTGACCAACAGCGACCTTCATTCACAGTCAGTGTATTAAAATGATCAAATGCATTATTAGTATTGAGCTGTAGGTGAGTTTGTGATAAATATCAAATAGACCAATAAAAAAAATCAGTATATCTTCAGAATCAGTTGAGTATAGATTCAACTGACTATATTTTGTACAATCTTGACAGAACGTAAGAAAATTATTCATACTGCACCATAGTCCTCCCACTAAAACACAGCACATTATATAAAATAACCTTAAGTGTGTCTAACAATGTTCAAACGCTGTGCATCAATCCATTACAAAATGCAACAAATATGTATTAGTGTTCATTTCATCTCAATCATGTGTACTATTTCATAATAAAGGGATTTATTAGCATCCTGTTGAATGATCTTGCCATGTCTCTTCTCTCGTCAGTGGTGACTCATACACACGTGTATTAAAAGACACAGGGCTGCTCGTTAGGTCAGCATTCTGTTGGTTGGCACATCACGTGGCATGATAAAGTATGCGTGACCTCAAAAGAATTCAGTCCTATTGGATGTCCGTTGCAGGAAGCTTTGCAAAATGTTTATATATGCTACAAACACTGACCCAAAACGCTTTACATTTTAAGAAAAGAAAAAAAACACCCATCTCATCTGGATGGTTAATATCATTTGGGGTGAGCCGCAAAGTTTTTCTCCTCATAATCTGGAAAAGGCTAGCCAACCTGCCACTAAGAGACAAAGAAGAGTCAATTAGCAGACTGTATAGCAGGTTAGGATATAACAAGAATTCCTATGAATGAGTGAGATTTACCCTAAGTCCACCACCTCCGGATGGTAATGTGCTCATTGCCTGCTTTTCCACTTCCTCTTGTTTCTTCTTTTTTCTTTCCACAGCTTCTGGGTCCTTGATGCCTCTGTGCGTGTTCTATAATCAGAAAAAAAAGCCAGAACATTGACACATTTTATTTTTAGAGATTATGTGTACAATGAATAACCCTGCATTTTATCACACAAAAGGGAAACTTCATGTTATACAAGCTGGTGATTGTTGAGCAGTGAGCTCATCAGAAGCATGCGATGGCATGACGGAAAATGAAAGTGAGCATTTGTTTTGTGCACAAGAAACGGTTGACAAATCTGTGGTGTTAAAAGCAGTTGCTGTTATCAGTCTTGTTCACAAATCAGTAGACATAAAAAGTCGCAGAAATGTGACACAGAATAAACGCAAGGTCCAAGTGAAGAGATTAAAAAAGGGGATACTCTGTCTTACCGTGCTGCTTTAGCAGCTCGACGAGCTCTGAGCGCTGATGAAAATCTCTAAAGGGCCCATAAGGTATATAAGGGGCAAATCAAAATCAATTCCAAGCCTTCTAATAAATTGTGCTTAATGGAATAACTTGCTATGACTTTTTTTTTTTTTTTACTTTTGAATAGTGACCAACACTTTAAATGGGAATGACAGAGATAATGGCGCAGGATTTATTCTCCATTCTTCTTATAATGCTGATTCGGGGTCCATAAGAAGTATTATGTCCACACGAAATCAGAGGAACAGGATTTTTTAATGAGTAAGAATAAGCAATGTATTTTGAGAATCAGCAAAAACAGCACTGGAGCTTTAATAAAAAAAAATGACAGAAGTGTGAGTGAAACAGTAGGCTTACACCAGCCTTGGGAAGATCATTAAACACCCTTTCTGTTGTTTACAACTGGACACAGAACTAAAAAGTAAATCTGCTTTGCTACTTAATGCTATAAAATGACAAAGGGTTAAGCCATTACCTCTTTCTTTCGCTTCTCTGCAGCTTCTGCCAGCTGCCGCCTTCTTGTTTCCTACAAAAATTTAAATTAAACGTGTATGAAGATGGAAAATAAATATTTATATTATTAAAATCTCAGTGCTATCACATGGACTGACAACGCGCGCGCGTGTGTGTCCAATAAATTTTGCCCAAATTCTCCCACACACAAAAACGAACACGGACTGGTTTTAAATAGATTTAAAAATATCTACCAAACGGGGTTTCCAGAAGTGACGGGGTTAAATATACTGTTTAAAAGAGATGTCAGTTGCCACACGTATACTTTTAGAAACAAACACTGGAGGACCTTAACTTGAATATAAAATTGCAATATATATGATCTGTCGTTTACTTACAGGATCGGGAGTCACTACGACGTCGTCCGCGGCTCCACCCAAGCATGGCAAACACATCCCCATACTGCACACGACAGCGGAGCAACACGGCGGCACAACAGATCCAAAAAGTTTTTAACCGCCAATAAGAATAATGACAAGCACCGTATGCAGCTACCAACTACCGCAAAGCGCCGACTGTCGCTGAAAATACACTCAGCGGTGCAAAAAAACAACGTACAAATTTTAATTAACTTGGCTGCTAGCTTGCTAACTCTATGTAACGACTGGGTAAGGCACCGCAAACGCAAGCTACAGCTAGTGAGCATACAGTACTAAAAAAAACACTAAGAAAAAATCCAATGAATTCGGACCAAACCTCTTCTTCATACGACTTGGCATCTGGAAAACAGTATCCGACCTAGACAGTTACTGTATGATTGTCCTAAAACGTAAAGCCAACACTAAGCTGCATTAAGCAGGCTTTGATGAGCAGTTGTCAGTTTGTTGGTTGCTGCGGGTAGCGTCACAGCAGGAGAACGCCTCGGCTCTGTTGCGTTGCTGCGCCACATAGCGGCCCGGAGATAAGATAAAATAAACATAACCTGAACGCACCGTTTGAAGTGCGGCATTTGACGTGTTTTAGCTTTTCGTAGCCCTGTCAGGAGAAATAAGGTTTCTCCAATGCACTCGTGGAAAGCCACCGTACATTACAGAAGACTGGTGTTCAAATAGGGTGCCAAAATCGACCATAGAAGAGTTATTAGTTCACAATTTTGTCAATAGGTGGCGGGAGCAGCTTTTAATCACAAAACAAACGTTGGCGAGGAAGACAGCTAGCGTTGACTCGTAGACAAAGCTAATACTATAGATGGTGTAGTAGGACGGTGTGGCTGCTAGTGTAAATATAATCAATTAAATTTGACAGCGGTCTGTCCATAGAGCCGTAGTTGTTGGGGAAACTCGTTCTCGGTTTGGGCGTTTGGACTGGTAGGTCGACTTCAATTAAATTACTGTAGATTAGCTTTAGCCAAATTATTCTGTCATTCATGTCATGCCTTGGTTAATGTGTAAAATTCTTTGTGAACATTATTTATTGGCAAAAGAAAAAAAAGCAGAATAGAATGTTCCCCATAATGTGCCTTTGCAGACGAAATTTCATAGCGTAAAATATTATTTTCCCTCTAAGCAATAATTAGATGTTTTTAAACCAAATATACTTGGCCATAAGATGCCTTGTAACCGTAATTCATAACGCTAATACAAAACAAAACGGAACTGTATAAAATTACAGTTTGTTGTTTTTAGGAAGTTCAGACCTGAATAATCGTTTTATATAACAATCTAGTCCACAAAACACAATAATTGAATTACCACAAATGAACAAGTAAAAATTTCACTCTTAATAATGTATGTTGTTACTTGGATGATCAGAGGCTGGTTGTATGTTTTGGGATAGTTCTAAATGAGTCTCTTGTTTGTTCTGAAGAACAATACTCCATCTCCTGAACATAATTCAGTTTTCAACTCCTGCACATATGACACCTTTTCATAATATAAAAATATATGATTTTAAGATGCAGCATTTCACACTGATGATACTTGAGGGACACAATAGCAATTCCGTACACAACCATTCCAAAGGGTTCAAATTATGCTCTTAACTTTGTCAAGTGTCCAGTTTCTTTCCCTTTATGGCAAATATAATTGTTGGAGAGAAAATGGGCTCTAAAGGTAAGGAGAATGTAAAATAGAAGAACTGTGAAAAGATACTTATTAAACTGTATTGTAACCATAAACGACCCATAGCACGAAAAGGTCAACGATAGAGATAAGCTGTTCGCATAAGGGAAGAAAGCATTTATGCTTTGGTTGTTTGTTGGTCAATTGGTGTATCCCAGGCCCAGGCAGTCCTAATGGTCAGTTAGTATATGAGGTTGTATAATCAAACAGAAGGCCTTGTTAAAAGGAAGACAAATGTACATGTTTTTAGAACACGTTGCCTGTCAGTGTAAACTAAAGATTAGAAGTTGTGAAGGTTAACATTTAGTCTAGGAGAAATGAAAAATATCAGGAGCGTCTATATATTATAGAAGAGACAAAAACACATTTATATTAACTTTAACATGTACTAAATGCATAAACAAAAATAGCAAATTTGCATAGCTCGAAGGAACTAAATATTAAGTAGAAAGAGATAGCTTTAGATGAGAATGAATGATCATATTTAATCATATTAATCTTATGCACTTTAATCTTACAAAAATACGCAATTAGAATCAGCATAATCAAACCAGGAGCTTTAGTTTAGAAGTCTTGATTCAGTATAGCCATAAAAAATACACCCCATGATTTTATAGAGCATAATAAAAAGTAAGAAAAGCGCGGGAGAGCAATTATGCATAAGCCTAGTCGTGAGTTAAAAAATGCAAGGTTATTTACCAGGCAAGAGCATGAAGGAAGAGGGACACCTAGTGGTCAAAAGGTCTCGGAAATCCCCGGTCAAGAAGAGAAATTACCATATATGGATGAACTAAAACCCAGACGTTCACAAAACAAATATGAATAATATTACAGTTCCCAGACAGATTTTATAATCAATAATAAGAGACATTTTATTAAAAAAAAAACATATATTGAACAAAATTCAGCCGATAATACAAGCTGAGACCAAAATTTGTTATGAAAAACATACATGAGAAGGAATTTGGAAAAACAAGTTTGAAGGTTGTTTATTGGTATATAAGACCGGGGTAAATATTTGGTCGGCGTATATCTGATTGAACGTGCTTCGCATCTGTCGGGTCTACACTTTGACCATTTGAATTTGTCCACTCCAGGGGCCCCTGGCCCGGCTATCTCTTGTTGGTATGAATAAAGAAGGTTTTTGCTCTCATCTGGGACTCCTGGTGGTCCTTTTTAATTTCTCCTTCATAATTTGACTGACTAAATTTGATCAATGATCTAAAAGGTAAGATTTTTAAATTTAAATTAAACTAACAAGATTTAAACTACATTGTTCCCAACCAGAGTAGGTCTGGTTTGGTTCCGACAGATGATGCAAAACTTTCGTTTCGATAAGCAGTTTACCTGAACTTGGGACTCTCTGCCACTCACAAAAAATGCAAAAATAACAAAACAGGTAAACAGGCGATGTTTAGTCTGTTCAATTTGACCGTTTATGTGAGCTGATCAGGCGGGGACCCCAGTGACTGGTATAGACAATCGCTTGGGGAGTTTTCTTGGGCCAAATTATTATTGGTGTAAAAATAGAACTTGTAGTGAGATAAGTGAGAAGTTTAAAAATACAGGTGTGTTTTGCAGTAGGGATCATGATAAGTTAACGTACAGTATATCTTATCTTATTGGGGTGATGTCTGAACGGGTATGAAAGTGTATGAATGAATGAATGCTCAGAGTTGAGATACTGCTAGATAGTGTAACGAGTACTGTATGTCTACAGTGCTAATATGTGCATTATCTAGGGCTGGCACTCGCATGTGACGATAATAAGAAATAAAGAGATGATAAAGAGATTATCGATAATTAACTGGCTAGACACGTTTGGCTAGGCGATAGATCCGTAGATTAGAGCGAAGAGTCACTGCATTAATGAGGCATGGTGGGACCCCCTAGCGGAGAGTCACTGCATGAGGCAGGATGGGACCCGTTGTTGATTTGGTTCCGACATAATCCTATGTATAAGTGTCTATGCACATTTACTTTGTTGTGTTTATTGCATTTTTTTGTCTCTTGATTTCAATGCAGAGATTATGGATGTAATCCGGTGTTTGCGCTCTCTCCTGGACCTCCACGTTCAGTTGCAGAGAGCTGTAGCCCTTCAGGGAGAAATCCAGGCCCAGTTTCTTGCTCAGCTTTTACAACCAGACAACGGAATCTCTCAGCAGCTGCCTCGGCTGCAGGTGGACTTGACCGGGGGCGATCTGGAACTTTCCCTGTCTGTCTTTGAACAGGCTCTGGTTGACAGCAAACTTCCAGTTAGGCAGTGGGGTTTGAGGCTGGCACAACTCCTCTGTGTAAAAACACCAGATGAGGATGATCATGAGCTCAGTTATGAAGCTGTGAAGTCAGATGTCAGGAAGCAAGCATGCTCCATGGAGTATCAGAGGTGGAGGGACTTTAACAAGGTCCAGTATGATCCTCATAAAGGGGTGAGGGAGCTGATGGTCGGGGTAGAGGAAGCAGCAAAGAACTGGCTTCAGCCTGACAGGTGCAGCTCTGAGGAAGTGGTGAGAAAAGTAGCCCTGCAGAAATTCCTCTCTCTTCTCCCACCGGTTGCGATTGACAAGACGAGCAAAGAGCAGCCGCAGAACATGGAGGAGGCTGCCGTCATAGCGACATCCTTCCTGGAAAATAACAGCGCTGAATTGAACCAAGACAGCAAAAGCCATGAGGCACAGACTGAACATGGCTACTTGGGGTAAGACCCTTTCCCATCAGACAGTGTGTAACAGCATATGTTAACAACAAGCTGTTGTTTTTCTTTCCTGGTAACCATGTCCCATGAATATAACTGCCTGTGTAGAAATTGTTTATTCTTATTACCATGATATCATGAATACGCAGCAGAAATGTATGTGTGGGGCTAAACATAGTGCAGAGCATCGATTAGCAAAATGCAGCCACTCAAGGCGTAACTCAGGTGAGACAACTTCTAAATTACATATCATTACTGGACGGGACAGCAGTAAAGTATTGGCTGACTTTAAAGTTTATTTCTGCTTTCATATTTTCACTTATTATTTATTTACCCCAATTATTAAGGCTTGCCAGCAGCTATCTGAGCACTGACTGGAGAGCTGATTTATACCAGAAAATCACGTTATAATTTAAAGCGACATCGGCGCTGTTTTTTATATTTAATACATTTAAGATGCTTTAAAGCAATCTAAATAACTGCAAAATGGCTCGATTTTACTGCCGTGCCGATTGCAGAGTGGTGATGTATTCAAACCTGTGTGTTCTTTGACATTTCAGTTAAATCTATTGTAGGGATTATATCAACTCAAATGAGCCGAAGAAGCTGAACTCCGAGCCGGTCTTCTCGTCTGGGGCCCACAGCCTGGAAGTTACTGTTGGAGATGAGCATTTTGAAGATCAACACTTTTCTGAACCTTTGCTTTCCTCATCAATGGTTGACATAAAGCCAGTACTAAATGTTGAAGACACTCTTTCTATTAGAAATGAATCTCAAGTTCTGCTTCATGAACCTTGCTTTAGTGGTGAATTAGAGAAGTCTCCACCAAGGCGATGTAATAAGAATGGAAACTTAACTACAGGAACAAAATTAAAACGCACACTCGAGTGTCCAGACTGTGGTAGCAAGTTTAAGAGGTTTGACTACCTAAGAAAGCACCTATGTACTCCCGGGCAAAGTCTAGAGTGCCAACACTGCGATCTGCGCTTTCCCTCACTCTCTCAGTTAACGAACCACCTGCGTGTACACCGGAAAATGTTACACTGTCCTGAGTGCAACAAGGCTTTCAGAGATCGCTTCAACCTTCGCTGCCACCAACGCACACATACAGGTATGCTAGAGATGTGACTGAGATTGTGGGCTAAATTATTTGTTGATAATGATAAGAATAATGACAGCTTGCATGCTGTTGCTACCATGTATGACTGAAATCCATGTACATGAAGCACACAACTGTCTAGAATTGTCTGTGTATGTTTTAGCATAACATTATTCCTTCAGTGGAACTTAAAACCCCATTATTAGTGCCTGATCTCACTAATCATTTTTTCCTGAATGAGCAAATCTAGTTTGAAAACATTTCAGGAGTGAAGAGGCTATTATAGGAGGTTATTAAGAGTGAGACTAAATCTGAAATTGGATATTAGAACAACACATCATTTCCATCCATCGCTTGAGTGCAATATTATGTGGCAGTTCTTCTGAATGGCGTGCACTAGTGCAACAAAACGACATATACAAAGTGTGATCAATATAAATACAAATCATTCCACAATTTAGGGGCAAATACAAGGAATGACTGATCACCCATTGACACTTAGACTGAGGTGCAGCCAACAACATTTGACGTTTAGACCTTGGTAGCCTAAACAATGCATAAATACGGCAAAGCACATTTAGAAAGTATCCAAGGAGCAACACTCCCATGTCATTTTGGCAAAGTAAACATGTCGGTGTATATTATTAACATAAAGGTAATTTATGTTTTGGCATAAAGCTCACGGTGCCAGCAGTGACTGCTTAGTGGTCCTGAGATTCTAACTTTAAACCTTCAGGTCAGTAGCCCAACACCTTAACCATTGAGCTACCACTTTCCCTTAGAGATCAGTCTCCCTTTTCATGCATGTAGAATTTAATTCTGAGAGTGACTTTAAACACTTAAAAATAAACACTAATAAATGCAATATGATTCTAGACACTGTCAGGATTCTAACTTGTCTCCTCTTGGCAGGGGAGCGGCCTCATATCTGCACTGACTGTGGCTCTGCGTTTGCTCAGGAGCGAGGGCTACAGGAGCACCGCAACATCCATACCGGCGAAAGACCCTTTCAGTGCCCAGTGTGCAGGAAAGGCTTCAGCCACAGTCGCACGCTTGCCAAACACGTAGTTGTCCACTCGGAAGCGAGGCCCTACATGTGCTCCGACTGTGACAGAGCATTTAAGATTAAAGACAACCTGCATCAGCATCAGAAGAAAATGCATCCTAGCAAATACTTGTGAACACAGACTACTAAATGAGCCATACAGTTTACAGCAGAAAGGTTGTACAATATACTGTTTATAATGCCAGTGATAGTTCTGCACACATACAGTATGAAGAAATAAGTATCTGGACACTGTTTGTAATATTTATGTACCTATTTACATACTTCTTGTGTGTATATCCATTTCAAATTTACACTCAAATGTTTAGTTTTTTTCATAAAAACAAAAAAAAAAAAGAAGAATACACAAAGTTGTTATAAGATTCTGTTCCTGTTTGGGACTGTTTAGTAAAAAAGGATATTATACAGCTAAACTTATAACAAATAAAGTACAAATAGATTGTTATTTTTAGCTGCAAATATCCCATTTTAACAGCCTTAGCCCAAAACAAAAGAATTGTCACATTTTAGACTACAGAACTGTCGCTACACAAACCTGCAGCGCATATTTATATAGCATTATAATCATTGCAATCGTTTAACAGAATTTAATTTAGTGCCACTGTTTGGGCTTAAAACAAGACCCCTAGCCATCATCTGCTTAATTGTGTAAATGAGACAAATGTAAGTTGCTCGGGAGTGTGCCAAAATGCCATAAATGTAAAAGAAACATTTAAATCATTTTTATGGATCGATTGGGAACCTGTTACAAGGTTGTGAAGGACTGTAACCAGGCACAGGACACTGCTGCCAAATTTGGAGCCAACGTTTGGAAAGATGCCAGTGCGTGTTTTACAAGTATCCATCGTGTAAAGAATGTTTTGTAAATAAAAAGAATTTTACTTGACAAAAAGTATTGACTTCTGTAAAAAGTATTGACTCACCCTATACACGGTGACTTGTGCGGCAACTGAATATTACTTGAAAGGTCCCTCGTCGCCCCTAAAACATTCATACCGCGGATGTGTCCTAGCTGAAAGGTAGGTCTGATGGGTAAAGCCGGGAACAAAATTCCAGTAGTAAAAAGGAAACATTTGCAGAACTTATTTCTGCATCACTGATATACAGCTGTGTTCGCTGCTTTCCCTGTTTACGCCACTAGCCACAGGAAACGCGCGAGGCGCGTGCAATCTCCGCGCGATGGAGCCGCAGCTGTTTGACGCACAGCTTTGAACATCGCACAGTCTGCACGCGCGCGCGAGATGGAATGTCCTCAGGCACAAGACCGAAACTTTCTGGTAATCCATTTCAGCTGTCGTCTTTAGTTTAAGGTGTTTCCTATGGTACATTTCAGCACAAACTTATAACAGGAGAGCAATGGTAATGTTTTCCTCGTATCATTTTTAATTCTGAACAAAATCACTGAATGTATTTGCATACACTGTATTGCAGATATAGTTGATTCTAAAGTGTTAATGTATTTGTCATCTTATCATTGCTTCTTTCCTTGCAACTAGGCTCCGGAAAATCATTAAAACGTGCCAAATAATCAATAAACGTTGATCAAATGTTATTCGTCTAATCCAGTGTACACGAATGCACAGGATAATTTTTAGTGAGCATGCTTTCCAATTGAAACTTGTATAGCATGGTAAACCAAACCAATCAAGACAGCAGAAGTGTTCATTTGATGCATTGCCACTTGGCACTTTGTACCCTTGTCTCTCCTTACACGACCCTGTGTATTGCATATTGCAGCTACTCCCTAATCACTGGGACATGTTATGAATCAGACCACTGTCATAAATGTCTAATTATCCCCTAAAAGAGGGTCTCAGTGAAGACCTGCGACTCTCTTTTTTAACTGATAACATGAACAGGTTTAATATCTATTTAAACTAGTATATGCTTTTGTTAAAGAAGGTGTACATAAAATACATAGACTGTAAATGTAGCTGTAGCTGTACATTCTTTACAGGCTGTAAGATAATCTTGTCATATTGTCATTGCTGTATTAAATACATCTCTTGCCTATGACGTTGTTTAAACTGCTAAAAGGCATTTGGTGATATATTTTCTCTCGTTCCTGTTTTTTATACAAAAATCTTGCAGATTAACATTAGATTTGGGTTTAGACATAGCATTAATTAGCTACATGAGTAAAGTTCAATGCCTACATTGTCAAAAGAGATTAAGACAAACGTGTGTAATTATGATATTTTTGCTGATTAGTACATTACTGTACTCACATTTCTGAATGTCCATATTACATAAATAGTGGTTACAGCAGTCTGTAGGAATGCTACATGCTGAGATACTTAAGAAATGTGCTTTTATGGGGAATCACATGGATTTGAATTGTGAGTTTTAAATAAAATCTCTTTTTGTGTCTTATGAGTTAAACTTATTGTGCTGGATTTGACATCTAAAATAATCATTCTGGTTCATAATAATGCAGGTTTGTGTCTAATATGCAGAAAAAAGGTTGTGTTGATTTACCAGTGATACATCAGACATGTTACTTTTACTATACAGTATATTTATGGTTTCTATCTAATTAGGATTAAGAGCAAATTGTGTAATTGCAGCACAACCAATTAATAAATACTGAGGATTATGGTCATTATGTAATCGTACACAAAGTTCCTTTCAATATATACTGCACTCGGAACCCTTC
>JAOUQX010000009.1:7121394-7132135 GCA_028566295.1 Liobagrus marginatus | reverse complement strand
CAGTTTGGTATTCACTTCTGAAATAACAAATTTGCTCAATTTACCTTTAATTATGTTATTATTTATAATTAATATTAGTCACATATGTGACGACACTGATCATGTTAATGATTTCTCACAATAATTATCAGCAATGGAACAAGGTAGGAAACAGATAAATAGCAATATACAACACTTTATTTCTATAAAACTTTATAAGTAATTATATTTTCAGATGTACATTAATGCAAGCCAGATTTAAAAAAGAATAGCAAAATATAGATGCAGCTCACTGGTAAGTGGTGCTATGGTGGCTATCTTAAACAGGCGCGGGCTACTCATGTGGTCCTTGCGGGCGACCTGGTGCTCGCGGGCACCATGTTGGTGACCCCTGGTCTATAGTATGAAGAGAACATTTTCAGCAAATGTAAAATATAAAACAATTTGGTTTCAATTTCTAATTCCCAACATCCTCCACAATTCAAATGATAAAAAGGCAGTATTATTATTATTTTTTAAACTATGTCCAGACATGCCTGGGCATGTAGCCAACCGAACACACAGTGGAAATGCCAAGGCCGGGCATGCCGGGGCAAGCTTCAATGCCGGTAGCACAGACGTTAGACAAGGTAATGAGCCATCACACACACCAAGGAGACTGACTGTGCTGATGGTTTGTATTCATGTTACTGCACATGCTTAGTCGATAATGTTTCGTCTGCACTTATAACAACACTATAAAAAAAGAGGAATTTCTACAGCAGAAATGTCAGTACAGTTGTGGAATGTACTGTATACACCTAGACTGATCATAAGAGCTTTACATTTACTTTAATACTGGTGTTCAAGAGAAAGCCTGGAATCATCACATATCCTGGGCAACGTGCTGCAAATCTTAGAACTTGGAGGTACAGAGAGCAGCTTACAGATAACTTCAATTGTATGACCATAATGCAGTGTTAGGATTTACACAGCTAAAATAAAGCTTTGTCAATCTTTGTTTGAAGATGTTCACAGACTTATCAAAAGTAATTGAATAAGTTACTGGGCTCATGTCTAGTATACAAAAAAACATTAAAAAAAAATTCTAGCTCAGTTATCAAAGCTTTTCGTTGTCTTTCTCCAAGGCACAACAGTGGTATTGTAGAGGGAGGGATGGAGTGATTTCAGAGCATTTTTAAATGATACACCCTTCTTGCTGCCAGTTGGTGCTACTATAACTTTAACTCAAATTGAGCAGTTCAGGGTTAAAGGCCTTGCTCAGGAGCCCAGCAGTGGTAGATTGGGGGTGCTGGGAATGGAACCCAGGGCTTCAGATCTGCAGTCCAACACCTTAACTACTGAGCTACTACCAAGTTTAAAAGCCCCAATGTCTTGAGATCATGTTGACCGAGTTTGGTGGCAACCCAAAGAGGAGTATATCAAAATACAGAGCACATCCGTTTTACACAGCCCTGAATAGCCAACTTGTGAAAATGGTTGAACTCACTGAGATCTGTATGTATGCAGAGTTTCATATGAATATGTGCAAGTATGTATGACGCTATGCAGCAAGTTTTCTAACTGTGTTCCAGCAGGCACCGTAGAGGGCCTCGCATCCCAGCCTCTGTAGGTTCCAATATGTGTGCCAATTTTCAATAGTGAGTCAATAGTTTAATACCACGAATAGTGGGGGTTAAATAAATAAATAAGTAATACTAGGAGGGGAAATGCTTAAAAAAAAAAAATCATAATTATTTTTTAACAGAACAAAAAGGGTACAAACATCACATTGTCATGCACATTCATATTTTGAGTATGTACAATACATTGTTCAGCGTTTGTTCAAAAATAATCTGTGCCAATGTTTAGGTATATGTGTATACTCTTAAAAAATAAGGGGGTGGGGGCAGAAATAAGTTGTCTCTCCAGGTAAGCCTGTCCTGAAAGGTTTTATGTGACTCAGCATAATAGACCGGTTTCTTATTAGAGTAGGGGGTCCTAAGTTGGAACACTTCATGAAATAAGGAACCTGTTAGGAACCCTTCAGCACATTACAGCAAAATATTCTGAATTGTATGACATAACATACTTGTAAATATAGTAGTATTTTAAAATAATAATTATTACAGTAATAATATTATAGAAAATTACAGCATACACCCTGGAATCAACAAACTGCTTGTTTTTCTTTTAGCATTGTCATATAAGACAAAAGAAAGCAAACATTCTATTGCACTTCTGTGGACCATTCCCACAGTCATTCCCTCTGTAGTGTCTAAAATAAATCTAAGTGCTGGTAATCTTGAAGAGTACTAACATGATTGCACACGTTTTAAAAGCCTTCATGACAGCGTGACCAGTGACCAGTACTATGGTCACAATTCTCTAGCAGCCTGATCCATGAGGTAAAATAAAATGACAAAAATAATGTAAAAAAAAAAAAAAACATCATGCATATTTAGATACTATTTTAAATGTTCAGAATGAACACTTTGAAATTTAAAGACAGATTAGCTTTTATACAATAAAGGTAAAAACAATGCAGTTCAACAAAGGGTATCTAAAAATGAGTAATAGGCTTTAAAATGGTTTTCCTTAATTGTGCAACATTAACATGGAAAACACACATAGATCCCTTTTTCCATTTCCCATTTGCAATTCAAGTCAAACTCATCAGATGTATGAATAAGGAAAAAGTTCAGTCATGGGCCCGTTCTTGCATTTTGTATGTAATCTGCTCTCTCAGCTCACAGTGTTTGTTTAGATCCTTTACTTCCTGAGAGAGGGCACTACTCCACATGATCAACACCGCATCCGTATCTGTCACACAGAAAGATTACGAAATGAAGATACGTGGGCTCTCGATAGTTACAGAAATAATAGCGACTGAATCCCACAATGATGTTCTCACCTGATTGAGACTTAATCTGATCTTGCGACATCAGAACACGTCTGCCCAACATCAGAATCACACTTTTTGCTCCTTGTGTTTCTATAAAAAAGAGTAAAAGATTATTTTGTATCATGGAATATTAATGAGTTTGCCAATGGTAGACACAGTGGGTTAACTACGTATATTTAACAGCTAGAAAGAACAGCAAGAAAGAAAAAGTCAGCAAACACAAGTACCGATCAGAACAGAGGCCATTGTGCGCACTGAATGGCAGCCAGAGTTGATAAACTGTAGAAGCTGACGTGTAGACAGATCCACCAGCAGGATGTGTCCTGATACAGTGCCGATCCACAGCGTGCTGCTTTGCTGTACCAGCAGAGCCTTCACACGAGCAGACAACGATTCTATTTCTTTTGAAATATCAGCACTCCCAGCTCTAACATTTCTGTTTGGCACAAAAAAACAAATGATAGTCAATAATTATACTTTCTTACACACTGACAGATTGATTAGTTCACCAAGAACCACATATTACTTTGAGGGCTTTCCCACTGGTAGTTAAACCGAAACAAATCACAGTTTATATGAAACATCAATACTGTAAATGCAGGCGTTGTATGTGGAAGTGCACTATGCTACCGGACTTCATGGTGGTGCAAGTTTGAAGTTTGATCAAACTGTGTAGTGGCTTCCCTACAAGCCCAAAAATAGGCAATAACATGTTTTTGACTTGTATGTTGGAAATACTGTAAAGCCATTGTCCACACCGAGCTCGGTTTCTTTCTTTGTGTTCATTTAATAAAGAAACTACAGCTTACAAACAAGCACATGGATTCATGGCTCTACCGCTGTGTGTTACGGTAAAAAACGTATATTCCCACCATCTGTTTCCTCCTACAACATATTCATGAGAAGTTTAAATATCAGATAACTCCTCCCAGCCCAGACCGCCATCTAGCGGTTATCTGGTGATTAGAAACTGTGTACTGCAATTCAAAAAAAGGTGAACACAACTTGTACTCAGGTCCACTCTTGTTCCGAAAGTAAAGAAACCTGTGAAAATGTTTTAGCTGATGAAGACATTCTAAATTCCACAAGACCCATGTTACCATAACATTGTGGGAGACAGAGATGATGTAACCAGCTGTACATAATAGCACAAAAATAATGAAAGAATTAATTAAAAAAATTGTCCTTCATTTTGTGTTCTTCATGTGTGTTTAAAATGATGCAAGATGAACACAAACATAAGGTTTGAATCACAAGAAAAAAACACAGAAGAAAGGATCACAAGAGCAAGGGTGCCGAGAACAACTGCACTTGGATTTGAACCACATTAAAATGTGCTGTGTAAAAACCATCATATCATCACATTCATATACGTGTATAACTTGTTATATAATATATATATAAAACAATGTTCTATAACAAGAACATGCATGTGCAGTCTGACCTGAGTAACTGCACACAGTCGATAAAGTCAATCATCTTCCCACTCTTCTTATCCCAAACCTCCACACCGTGTCCTCCGTTTTTGCTCAGATACACAAACTTCTCAACAACCAGCCGAGAGATACATGCTTCACTGCTGGCCAGACGCTGTCGACTGCTCAAGTAATGCAAAATAAGAACAACATGAAATAGCTGCACTTCAGATAGAGAGTTGAGAACGACAAAATAAAAAAAATGTAGGAAATACAATCAATTCCTGCAGTCATGAAAGCTGTATGAGAACTGATAAAAGGTGGACCTGGTGTCTATACTCTTAGAGATGTCATAGCCCACAGTTAGAGAGAGCACTCTGGTGCCACATCCAGCCCATAGAGTGGTACGGTCCTGATAGTGGCCAGATGGAGCCAGACACATCAGTGGTGTGTTCACATTCCCAACCTGCACAATCTTCACAGGCACACCATCAGCACACTGAAAAAAAAAAAAGACCAGAATAAGAAAGATGTTTAAGTCTACAATTTAAATGAATCCAACTCTCCTGAAATTGGCACACACACACACACACACATTGTGTAGTATTTTCTTAGTAGGAGGGTGAATGTGAGATTCAGCTGAAACAGAAAATACCTTTAAAGCAGAGTCTTCATAAATGACAAGCGTTCCATCTGCTGTTCCCACTAATAAGTAGTTCTTTAAGCAGCTGATATAAAAAACATAAAATCGCATATATAAAGCTTATAACACTTTAAAACTTTTTTTTATTTTTTTTTATCATATCCAAACCCCACCCAGATAATCCTGCACCTGCGCTGAGGAGGTGTGTGGAAGAACAGTGAGGTCACTGCATCTGTTACTCTCTGTAAATAGTGCAAAACTGTATGGTTCCTTGTGTCCATAACCAGCAGTGAGCCGCTCTGCATGCCAGCAACTAACCAGTCATGGACGTCTCCAGGAACTCTGACAGTCACCAGGCAGAGGACAGGGCTTTGGTCAATCTCCTGACAGATACATATACATTCTTAATAAATAAGCCTTATCTCGCTAAAATGCTAATGTAATTTATAACCTCATTGAGTACCATATAAAGCGTTAAACTACATTACTGATCCTCATTACCTGTGTGAACCTTTTGTCTGTCTCGATATCCACACATGTGACAAACCCAATCTTCTGGCTGCTACTGCCACCTCCCAGCCACACTTGTGCTCCAGCACAATCATTAACACGGTCACTCAATCCTCCACTGGTACAGGAAACAGTGAAGCAGTCGCATGACAGCCCAGGCAGGGTCAGCTCATTAATGAGACACAGCATCTTTCCTGAGTTCAGACAGTCAAAAACCTACATAGACATAGATGGACATAGACAGATGAACAGACGTAACATACGTACTACATAACCAGAGCAACGTAGGATTCTTAGTGGATCACCTGTGTAGATGTGGGTCTGCTTTCTGGGTTCTCTTTCAGACACTCATTCATTAGGTTCTGAAACCCTGGCCAGGGTGAACATTTGTAGTATTGAACTGGATCTAAAACATTAGAAACAGAGACAATGATGTGTGTGTGTGTGTGTGTGTGTATGCTAAATAATGCTATATAAACCTCAAGTTTCTGAACACCTTACGAACACACCCAAATAAGCGTGTCTTCCCCAAACTGTTGCAACACAATTATGTAAAATGTCTTGCATAACAATATTCTTGCATTTGAACTAAGAGACCCTAACACTGTTCCAGCATGACAATGCCCCTGTGCACAAAGCCCCTGGGCTAGATTAAGATATGGTGTGTTATGGTTAGTGTGGAAGAACTTAGGTGTTCTGTACAGAGCCTCTGACTTCAAAATCACCGGACACCTTTGGGATAAACATCAACGCTGACTGCACACCCACCACTTTTTACCCAAAATTAATGACTAAACTCCCCAAAGCCATGCTACAAAATCTGGTGGAAAGCATTTCCAGAAGTGTTGGAGGTGTTGACTATAAACTAAATCTGGAATAATTGGGGAGTAAATCTCTGGAGACTGGATACATCTGGAATAGGGCGTTAAAAAAAAACATATTTGTGTGTGTGCCGAGTAACAATAACAAAAAATTGTATCCAAATTTGACACTTTATACGTGAAGTCCTTGAGATTAGAAAACCCAACCAGACATGTCTGACATTACCCAGTAGCTTCCCCTGCACGGCTATTTCATCAAATTCGCTTGGGAACTTCAGACCATCTGATATTCTCTCTCCACAGGTTAAAAGATCATATAGTAATAGACCAAATGAATAAACATCCGCCTGAACGTTATAGATCACGTTACCACGTGCCACCTCTGGTGCCCTGAAACCTGCAATAAACCACAGAGTGACTAATTACAAACATACTTGTTAATAAAAACGCTGTAGATGCAATGTAGGTGTAGTAATTTAATCTGGCAATAAACGTTTAATGCTGTATCTAAAAGCCAGATTGTTTTCTTATATTCATGTGAATTGGTACCTGGAGTGCCTTCAGAGCTTCTAACTCCCATACTGCAGCAGTACTGAGCGATGCCATAGTCAGTGAGTTTAGCTATCATCTCCGAGTCGGTTTTAAGATTAAAAAGCAGCACATTGTGAGGTTTTAGATCCCTGTAGATTATCATTGAAGAGTGCAAATATCTGGAACAGAAAGAAGTCAAACGGAATGTGAAATTCCCTTTACTGCAGTAATCAGTACAGCTATTTCCATGGACATGTTGTTGTATGCTGTAAGCCTACCTGAGTCCATCAGCCACCTGTAGTGCGATCCTGTGTTGCAGTTTGCGATTCACGCTGCCGTTTTCGTGTTCAAACAGCGAGTCGAGAGACCCGCATGGAGCCCGTTCCATTACCAGCACATAGGGGGAGCTTCCTACAGCCAGTAAGTCTACAAAGCTAGGATGGTGTAGTCTACCTAGTACAGCCAACTCCTGCAAAATCAGCACAACACTGTAAACCAGTGGTTATTTAAATTTTTTATTTATTTCATTTATAACAGCATGAGAAATAACTCAATTCGGATTATTTAAAAAGATAATTAATATATGAAAAGAATAGAAATTTCATAATTTAAAATGCATAGCCTGAAAAGAACAGGCTGCTGTTATTAGTTCATCAGGTGTAGGGAAAAAAGTGGAACCTGTTGGACAAAACAGATTTCCATATGAATAGTAGTAAGTTTAGCTAATTGTTTGCATTCTGTTGTTTTTGCATGTATTAAAACAATAAATGAAATGTTGTATTATAATAAATGTCCTTTCCCAACAACAGAAGACATTTATTATGATTGTCTTTATTTCTAAGCCCACTTTGAGTTACTAAGGTTCAGCTTAAACCAAAGCAACTATTACTATACAAACTAATTAAGATTAACAAATCTCTCATATCTGCTATAAATCAGTCCAAACAATACAACTATCATTGTAGCCCAATTAGTTGAAAGCTTACCTGTCTTACTAATCTATGAACATAAAGCTCGGATGCATGTTGGTTGAAAATCTTAACAGCAACATCTTCATTTTTGTATATTGCTCTGTACACCGAGCCAAAGCCTCCATTTCCTGTAATCAAATCAATACAGCACACCATTATAGTAACCAATGCTCCTCCGGCTGTAGTGAAACCAAATCTGTTCAGATATATTGTGAACAATTAGGTCCTTTAAAGGATGTGCTTAAAGAAATGTCTACTGACCAAGCAGGGATTCTTTGGAAAGATCTATTTCTAGTTCCTCAGGGTCCAACATGATACTCGCTGGCTGGTCACTCAGCATGAGATCAGGGCAGATCTGTGAGGTAGGGATTGTACAGTGAGGGTCCTCTGGGTTCACTAATAGCCCATCTATAAAAAAACAAAAATCTTTAAAATATCACATATATAAAGTGCCACTTAATGTAGTTTCTTTTTAACACATGAAAAGGACACATTTAGGCTAGTACGGCGCTGATACTTTTATCGGTGTGCTTAAGCAGATCCTGCAGCAGCATCTTGTTCCAATCCTGCGTGTCATCGTAGCTGTATAATGCCCATCTCTTCAACAGCGACTCTCCATCACCTTGTACATCAGTGTTGAGGAGTCCAGGAAACCACTCCTCCAGCACAGAGTCAATATGATCTACCACCTGGCCTAATAACACATGACCTACACAAACAACAGACAGCTCAGCTAATCTCAGAGGAATCCTTCAACATTTTTTTATTCTTTGTTTATACTGAGATTTGTTTGAAAAAGGGATAGATAAGGAAGAAAAAAAAAGATTACCACAGTACAGTTGTACAGCTATTACAGTCATAGGCAAGTACCTTGCTACTTACATATTTAAACAGCTTAGGTTAATATTCATGGTAAATGTTTGATATTTTAATTATGTCACTTATACATACTGTAAATGATGGACTGAATTCTGTGGGCAAGATACAGAACATAGAAACGTTCTTTTCCAATGCAAGACCTTTATGAAAGCTTTTTTTCTTTATCAGAATTTACAATGAAATAGTATTAATTGGCTAGCAGTTGGTGGATATTATAAGACACAACAATACAAAAAGTCTACAGTGAACAGCAACGCTTTGAGCACCAACAACACCTGAAATTCTTTTGAAATGTAATACTGAATTACTTCAGCAGCAGAAATACTTATTGACTGTATGAAAAACAAAGATAGAAAGATAAAGGTGAATCATTTTATAGCATCGTTGCCCATTAAGAGCTCTCTATAATGCTTTCGACTAACGCACCTTTACGGGAGCAAGGCACAGTGATCCTAACAAAGCTGGCAGGGCTGTCCGCAACTGAGAAATCTTCCACCAAGTAGTACGCCTCAGCAGACCAGTTTAGATATACCCCCATCCTCCAGTAAATTCGGTTTGGCCTTAATGGTTTCTCTGGAGACAAACATGGAAATTGATAAGACACGTGCACACATTGTTTATTGTTTAACTCGCATAAATTGCATGAAATATCAGACACCATTGAACTTTACTTTAGAATTTGCTTTTGCTGTTCTTAACATTTTGTGAGTGCCCATTTTCGCTGTCATGTTGTGGGTACACATTTTTAGTTTTTCTGGTTGGTTCTGTTTAGAAAGCTTTCAGTGAAAGGATTTCATCCTGACTGTTTTACCTCTACCCTTTAGCATGAAAGGAGAGACTTCCAGAAGCCGGCTAATTAGTCTGGCCCAAAAGCCCATGGGGAAATAAGGCATCTCATAGACTCTCACAATGATCTCTGAATTCTCACAGTGAGGAATCTCAATCGCTGGCCTGTGATCAGACAAACTGTACAGAAAAAAGATACAAAATGAGGAAAAAAGATTCACTTAAAACAAATATTATGTCCACACATAAGCCTTGGAGCAGTACACGATTATATATTTCATTTGATGCTTTCATTCTACACATGTCTCTGGTATATCTCTTCAAGCGGTTTCGTTAAAATCCCAAATTAAACAAAAAATAAACCCAAACAAAGCAACATTATGAATCAAGCGGTGCTATAGTACATAAATGTTGTAGTACAAGAATATTTGTTTAAATTTTTCCTCTATTTCAATACAACATGCAGAAAAAGTCAAAATTAATATGATAATCAATTTAAGATCATAAAAAAGACATAAAAAGAATCTGGATGTGATTTCAAAGATAGATCGTCCCTTACAGTACATAAAACATACCTGCAGTGCACCAGGAGCTGCTCGTCTCCCAAAGGCAAGGCGATTTGGAACTTTTCCAGCAGTTTAAAGTAATGCTTGAGGTGTTCTTTTGGAAAGCTGAAATTCTCAGTGAGAAATTTCTCCACGACTGAGCGCTGCATCACCCCTCTAGAGCTTTCACACAGGTTTGTCGGAGTCAGCGTCTACAAGAAAATAACACAACATAAAGATCACATCTCTATCCAATTGGTTGTACTTGATCCATTGTGTGAATTTGATGATGTATTTGTGTGTAACCTGTGAGAGGGTGTTGCAGAGCCACTGGGGATCAATGAAATACAAGTCTCTGAGTTGCAATGCAGGGTCATCAAAATACAGAAGCACACCTGGGATTTAACACATATACACACAGTCAGTTAAACACTAGCAGTGTTCAGGTAATATGAATATTTAAACTGATTTACGGGAAGAAACACAGGTGACCTAATGACGTTTGCCTCATCCAATCCTTATATATATATACTGTATATACAGTGGAACCTCTCATAACGAGCACCTCTCATAACGTGTAATTTGCATAACGAGGCAAATAAATTGTGAAAAAATCGCTCCCTTAACAAGCGACATTTCGCATAACGAGTGATGCGAGAACGCGGGAAGCAGAAGAATAAATAATAAGCTAGTTTCGATTTTTTTTTTTTCCAAATCGAAATCGCATTCCAGGTTGTTACGATCCTTAACAATTTATAAGTATGTCATTTTATTTGA
>JAOUQX010000009.1:7078543-7093206 GCA_028566295.1 Liobagrus marginatus | reverse complement strand
ATTATTATTAATATAGGCTCTTGTGACAACTATTATAGAAAATTTGTTTGCATTGTCTAATCATGAAAAGTTGGAGAGAAAAATCTTTGTGTTCCTAGGTACTACAGTGCCACAATTTTGCAGATGTCCGGAGTACGGGATGATAAGACCGCCATCTGGCTTTCTTCTGCCACAGCATTCACCAATTTCCTGTTTACCCTGGTGGGGGTTTGGCTGGTGGACCGGGTGGGCCGCAGAAAACTTACTATGGGCAGCATTGTTGGTGAGGACACGGACTCTATACAAAAATATACAAATTCATGCAGCTGTTTGTCTACAAATGCATTCTAGGTCGTTTTAATGAGCTCTGGAAAATTATTAGGTTATAATGCAAATGTATGTCTTAGTCCGCCGTAAAAATACATGTTTCTATGATCATTCATGTTAATTAATTCACAAGTAATCTGGTATTTCGGTGTTTGGGTGCTGATCAGAAGGTCATGAGTTTAATTCCCAGCACCGCTAAGCTGCCACTCCTGGGCCCTTGTTCAGTACTTGTTCTACAACTGACCAGTTGTGGGCCTTTTAACCCTAAACTGCTCTGCTGTATAAATGAAATGAGTGTAGGTCACACTGAATTTAACTGTCTGCAGTAAATGTAATTAATTAATTTTCTTAACTGAAAACTGAATGTAACTTAACTGAATCTGATAATTAATGCTCTGACTATTAATGTATATGTTTAGTGTTTGAAGAATTTTATGACTATTGTATGTCTTTGTGTGCTGTTCCACTACGGTTTTCTTTTACATTAACTTTGTAGCTGAGTTAAAACATGTTCTAGTAGCAGAACCTTGTTCAAAAGCTAGACCAAGGATAATGTGATTAGCCAAAGTTGGAACGTAAGAACTAGCGCTTTGGCCTCGACCCAAAAACCTTTGGATTTAACTAGAACAACATCTGCATCTCTGGCCTCATACAAGTTAGAAATGAAATGTTTTGCCTAAAACCACTTTTGTGCCTAATGCAATGCCACACAGTGGCTTCTCTATGATATTGCATGTAACTTAAAAAAGGAGGCCTGTGAGCCTTTGCATACGTTAAGTTTTTTAAAACTTTAAAAACCTCTTGAAATCGAAAAAACATTTAACAATTTTCTTCAGTGTTCTTGCATATTCAGAGGAATCGTTTGCATTTGTAGTAATATTTTGTATTACATTCCTTAGGTACTTGTTTCAGTCTGTCCGTTTTGGCTGTGGGATTCCTTCTTTCTGCTCAGGCCTCTCCTCCAGTGAGCTTTCACCCATCTGACCCCACTTCTTATAACTCAACCTGCACAAACTATGGGTGAGTCAGTGGTCCATATCTAATGTACACTAATACAGTTTGAATAATGGCATTAACCATGCCTATTGCTTTTTTTCTAATTTAAAAGTATAATAATATGAATAGCTGTACGCTCTCCCGCACAACTTTCCAGATTTTGCGAACAGTGTATGCTGGACACAAACTGTGGCTTTTGTTATGAGGAGAATGGCTCAGACATATCAGACTCTTCCTGTGAGCCAGTTAACCTGACTAACACTGAGCTAGCAGCTAGTGGCAGGTTTGTTTCATGTCCTCTAAAATCCTCATATTTTTGTTTTGTTATTTGTCAAATACAGTATGTTTGATATACTTTTGATTTTATCCAGGTGCTCCAATGGTACAAAAGAAACCCAAAGTCCATTTTGGGCCTATAACTACTGTCCAACCTCCTATTCTTGGGTGGTATTGCTAGGCCTCATTCTTTACCTGGCCTTCTTCGCTCCAGGTTAGAACAGCCCTTCTCTACTTGTTATGATCCAGTATTAGTTTTTGCAAGTATAGTTACCAGTATCACCAATTCACTGGATTCATGTATAGTTGAACACTGTGTACACTGTATGGCCAAAAGTATGTGGACACTTGATAATAACAATCATACTTTATGCGGTTCTGTCCTCAAAGTGCAAGAGCCACAGTTGCTTATATTGTCTTCATAAACTGGTCCAGTAAGATTTTTTTCACTGGAACCAAGTGGGCCAGCCTTGTTCCAGGATGACTGTACCTTTTTAGACAAAGTGAGCTTTATAAGGATATGGTTTGCCAAACTTTAGTGTGGTTGAGGACCAGGATCTGTGCAGGACACTAAACAACTTTGGGATGAACTGGAATGTTGACTACATGCAAGGATTTCTTTCCTGATACCTTACTAACACTCATGTTGCTGAATGACGACGACATGCCAATGTCTAGTTTAAAGCTTCCCCATAATGTACAACAGCAGGGAAGGACTAAATCTGGAAAAAAATATAGAACAAGCACATATGGGTTTAATGACCTGGTGTCCAAATACTGTCCTCCTGCCCAATAATAATACTGCATAACAATAGATACAAATGTATTCTCTTGACATATTGTCTTCGTGTGTATATGTCTATCTGAAGGGATGGGGCCCATGCCATGGACTGTGAATTCTGAGATTTATCCACTATGGGCTCGGAGCACAGGCAATGCTTGCTCTGCTGGTGTCAACTGGATCTTCAATGTCCTTGTATCTCTGACATTCCTTCATGTGGCTGAGTACCTCACATATTATGGTAGGAATCTATAACAGCTAAAAGCTGTTCACTTAAATTGATGTTTATATACAAATTAAAAAGCTTATATCAACCAACCTTTGATTATGGAAGTAATTGTGTGCTATCCAATCCATAAATTTGTATTTGAGGGGGAAGTGCTAGCTCGGTGGTTAAGGTGTTGGGCTGCTGAACCGAAGAGCAGGGTTTGATTCCCAGCACTGCCAAGCTACTACTGATGGGCCCCTGAGCAAGGCCCTTAACCTTCAACTGCTCGGATTCAAATCGCTCTGGATAAGAGCGTCTGCCAAGTGCTGTAAATGTATTAATTGCGTAGAAGCTCATTAACTAACCTTGAGTAAATCAAGTAGTTGTAGATGGTGGCAGAGTAATTAGCATGCCTGCCTCACAGCAAGATTATTGGTAATTGGTTCGATTACTGCCCTCTGAGTCTTTCTGTGTGGAGTTTGCATGTTCTCCCCGTGCTTGTGCTGGTTTTCCCCAGGTACTTCGGTTTCCTTATCCCTCCAAACACATGCAATTGGGCATAGGTGAATTGACTACTCTAAATTGTCCATAGTAGTGAATGTGTGTGTGAATGGTTGTCTGTGTCCAAGTGTTAGCCCTGCGATTAACTGGCGATTGTCCAGCGTGTACCCCGCCTCACGTCCTAAGTTACAGTAGCTGGGATAGACTCCAGGACCCATAACAGGATTAACTGTAGACAATGAATGTAGCTACTTTTGTTTTTGTTATTAAAAATTTTGCCTACCAATTTCTGAACTCGATGTGTAATGTATTTTGAATAACGTGTTTGCTTTTATTAATTTTTGTTCCCATCCTCTAGGTGCATTTTTCCTGTACACTGGCCTGGCTGTGCTTGGCTGCTTCTTTGTGCTCGGCTGTCTACCAGAGACCAAGGGGCTCATGTTGGAGGACATAGAGACTCTGTTTAGCAGGAGGCTCTGCACATGTGGCTCACTGGGCGGTGAACACGCGCATTACGTCAGGGTAAAAGGGGGCAACCTTCTCTCAGATGAGGACATCTCTGATTTGGAGTAGTTGTATAGGCACTTTCTTCCCATCCCTCTGGTTCAGCTGGTGTTCATTCTAGGTGTTCTGGCTTTTCAGAGAATCTTCATTGTTTATCTGTTATTGGGCCATTCTTGTTTGGTGAACTGTTTGGTGTATTGAATAATCATTTCTGTTCTGTTTTATAAATACATTCCAATCAAAGATTAGTACTGGGTTTCTCTGGTATGCAGTGATTGGGGAGTATGTGTGGTTTGGGTTCATATTTGTACCACTATTTCATTATATTTACGTTAACTAAAATACTCCTGACTAAACATGGCAGTTTTTAATGTTGTAGCCTCGATTGGATTTGGGGAAGTTGCATTATGGGACACTGGAACCAGAGGAAGGAATTGCTTACATATCAGTAAGTACTATAACTAATTATAAGGGTTTTGTTTTTTGTTTTTTCTCGGCGTTGTTGGGGAAACTAATAATAATTTTATATTTTTCCACAAACAAAAAGCAATGTGTGCAATGTACAAGAAATTCATGCTTGAATCACTTATTTCTATGTTTATCTTCTACTGCAGCTGCAATAATGGTGCAGGTATATCTGGATTTGCCTTTTAACAACAATCAACAGCACATTTTAGATCATGATTAATGAACTGAGACGTTTTATGATGTACATAATAACAGAGTTAAACGGGTCTTGGTCTAATAGTTAAAACTAGTAGCTTTGTCACTGCAGTTTACATGAACAAACCTATGGTGTTTGGGATAAAATAATGATTTTGAGGAGTTTACTGTTTGACAATCATGTATTCATTTAATTGAGTTGGAGAGAAAGTTACAACTTTGTTCTTTAAGTAATGGTATATACTGTATTTTTATTATGTTGATTTACATGTTTTACTATCTTATATAAATGGTTTCTAAATGGCCTTAAGAGTCATTTAAGAATTTCTTTTAATGGACAAATTCTTCAATTCTCAAATGTGGAAGGAAAATGTAAAAATAATAAATGCATATAAAATGTGCATATTGTAGTTCAGTATAATATTGTATTAGTATTGAACTGTAATAATATGGTTAAATGAAACTTTATTTTTTTGTGTACAGTATATTTTGGTATTCATAATGATTTTGCACTATATTGATTGCTAAGCTCCAGGAACTCCCTTTTGGAACCCAGGTGTTGGAAGTACAGCAAAAGCCAAAACAAGTCGGCTGTTTAAACTGTACATGTGCCATAAATTATTACATGAATGTTATTAATTTTTATTGAGAAACTCTGTGCATCTTTTTCTGCTTAATAAAATCAGAATGAACTCTGTGGTGAAACTAATTAAAAAAATTTAGCTATTGATAAGCTGTCCAAGCGTTTGACTTGCTGAAATTCATCGAGTGTTGCGACTTAGTAACTTCTGTAACCTTTACAACACTGACCCTAGACAGAGGACACAGAGTCTCTATTATAGTAATAAATGACTTGCAGATTGGCAAGCTAGCGGTTTCTTCTCCACATGCAGTGAAATGAAGACCCAGCATCTCACTTTCACTCGTCAACTGTCTACAGTCACACCATGATGGCCCCCTCGGTACAATTTAGCTCTGTAAATGGAATCTGAGAGCTGGTAACTAGACACCTTCATTTGGAAATAGGTCAAGAACCCATTGGGCTCAGCTGTATTTTATTCGCTGTGCTGTCTGTCAATGTAAAGCACTTCATTCCGTTTAATATATTGGGCCAAGCGCCGACGTGAGAGTCAGCAAAATGTGATTAATTTGGATGAGAGCAGAGTCGGAGCCCTTTACCCCACTATCACAAAGCTAAGTGTGTTTGTGAGTGATTGTCAAAAATAGTGGGCAATACAAAAAATCTTTAAAAGACAAATAATTGAAAAAAGGGTTAAGCGATTTTATTTATATTTTTGCTTGCATATTACGGTATTTGTTCATTTCGTTGTGTCTCAGAATGAGTATATGGACAATTGTACAACAGGGGAAGTGTGGGGGGTAAGGATAGTGCTAAAGGAAGAAAACTATGTAATTGTAATATGTGTGTGATTGTGATGCTTCATGTTTAGTGAAATACTCAAAACACTGGTAAAAAAAAATGGAAAGAATTAATTCGGATTTTTGAAAAAAAAAATGCTAATGTGCCTTAAAGTAAGATAGTATTCAACGTTCAATTATTTAGCAGTTTTTGTATTATAAAATTGATGTTGTGAGGAGGAAATACTCCACACACGCCCCACTTGTGTGAACAGATGTGACAAGGCCACATGTACACAATGTATTGGAGAGATACTGTTCTTCAGTGTATGCGCGTTATATTAGACACTATATACCCTATAACGGGTCACTAAAAATCAGTACAAACAAATAGTATATGCTAACGAAGCCACAACCCTCCAGTTTTCTTCGGTGTATCTTTATCGTTTGCGAAATGTGGCACAGAATTTTGTTATTACGTCACGTCGGAGGAGCCCGGTTAGGGGGCGGTGTTTGGTGACGCATTGCGGCTCGGAGTTAAACCAGTCGTCGCGTGAGTCTGGGGACGCCGCGGCACTGACAAGACCCAGTTCGCCCATTGTTAAAATCTTTACGTCAATATGCATCAAGAAGCAAGCGAAATTTTCGGCATGGTAGAGTTTAAATCTTTTCTTGTAAATATGACAGAGGTGAGCCGGAGGTGAGGTCCGGATAGCACTCACTCTACTCTACTAATCGCCTGCGGTGAGATTCAGGTTGATCCGCTTCGTTTGGCTTTTTGTGGGATCGATAAGGCTTTGGGAAACGCGGAATCATGACAACAGGACAGGACGAGAGTTCAGTTCGCGTCGCGCTGAGGTATGACGTTGTCAATGTTTATGACTTTTGCAAGTCATACGGTAATTGCGCTATGATGTTCTATGAACCTGCAAGCATGTCGTGCCTGTCCGTGAGCGCGTGCGGGCGGCCCGAATACCGGGCCTGCTGCAACGCCAAGTGCAAATAAACATCAGCTACTAACAACACACTGTGCCGGAGATGTTTTTAATTTAAAATAATTAAGTTTCATTTCAAAAGAGTTTTCACCTTTGTAGTGAGACTAATATTTATGCAACCTGCACATATGGCAGGTGGCATTCATCTGTATACTATATGTCTTACGTTACCGTGTCACGTGTCCGAGATCTATGACGTATACAAGCACGCAGATGAAGCAAAAGGAAGCGCGTGTGTTCATCTGAAGGTACACTTAAGCAGGTGTGTGAAATCAGTGCTTTGAAACGACAGCAGACGGTTGAGTGACGGTGAATCGATTAAAGAGCCGCTTTATGGACCGACTCTTCTGTTACAACCGTCACAAGCCCGTAAAAGCTTTTTTAAACCTGTCTCTTTGTGTTCTGGGGCTTGATCTGAAAATGGTCAAGGTCTAATTGTAATATAGAGGTTAAGATTTAATTGTGTATTTAGTCCCTCTTTGAAAGCTTGTCGTTTTTCTGATGACTCATCCTGGACTAGTCTGATGTTTATCCAATTAAATGCTCTCTATAGTCCATGACTGTCGACATCCCCAGAAGGGCAGGTGTTGCTTTACAGTAGCAGATCTCAGTAAGTAAGATTCCTGGAACATGTTGGAAGGAAAAGGACCAGGATCAATGTTACTGTGTTCCATGTTCCACCAGTTTTCCAAATGAGGTTCTATTTGTTAGGGAGTGGCACATTAAATCACACTAGCGAGTGTGGAAATCAGTGCAATCTATAAACAAGCGATCATTGGCGTTCCTGTTTAAGAAGGGAATATTTCAGGCGGCAGAATCAAATTACAGCGTGCAAGTCGTAAAAATAAAACTCTGAGTTCTTGTGCGTTTTTAACCGGTTGTAATTCCATCTACGTGCCTGTTTTTGTTTTTTTGCTATGCACACGAAACCTGTCACTTTTGTATCACTTTATTACCAATTAAGAAAAATATAACTAAAATAAGCTGACCGGCGTATGTCCGGTTGAAGACGAGCAAGATGAAAATAACTATATTAAAGGTGGCCCAGTTAAAAGACGTATAAGGATCGATGCAAAAGGCTCCTGTTGGTAGATCACATGCTAGATATAATTCAGGAAGTTTGTGTAATTTCCATAGGATTAATAGACCCTCAGCAATGAGATTCAAGGTCAGAGATAAGAAAAATGATGAGGATAAGCGTTTGGCAGTTTTGCAGTGTGTAAACGTCTAAACACTCATATGGGCACTTTCTGGTTTGCTCATACTGCTCAGTCACAGCTGCACAAAGCTCATAGTACAATATGGCTTAATATGGTACAATAAGCTGTTTTTAAGCTCCAGAATTTCAAACATTGGGATTTATTGTAAAATGGCATAAAAAGTGAACATACAGGCAGCGTGGTCATAAAACATGTTAGTCTTGTGTTGTCACATTAGTCCAAGTATGTAGCTTTATTTGTTGTGGTTATAGTCACATGTTCTCCTCAACCTATTTATGGTTTTAGGATTAATTGCTATGTTAGTTTGCAGGAAACAACATTAACAGAGCTAATGAACTGTTATGTTATAGAGTAGAGAAAAACTGCACTCAAATAATGGGCCCACATTCAGCTACTTACTGCTGTTATTTGATTTTATCAGTACACATTCTTTCTTTCTTTCTTTTATCACTACACACACACCCTCTTTTTCCAGTGGACTAGTCGATGCTGCATGACCGTACCCATGGAAACCTGGAAAAGATGTCCTAACATAATTTATCACAATAGCAACAGCATATGCCAGTCTGGCTCTCCTCATAGCTGGGCAGGTCAGTTGGATTTTTGTTGTCAAACGACAGGTGTGTGTGACAGTGCACTTTATATGCCCTAGTATAACGGCTGAGTCAGTTAGTGAGTGAGTCAGCATCTCCTAGGCGGCATTCATAATGTCTTTGTCTTTGCAGCATCAGCTGTGGAAAGATCACATGATCACACTCTGCCTAAAGAATAGCTGTGTCTCCTCTCATCTACTGAACTGTCATAAAGCACAAAAGATCAGTTCATGACCGTCAATTTGTAATATGTAAACGCTCATCTTTTTTTTTCTTTTTTTTTTTTTTTTGCTACGTGTCTAAACCGAACGTACAAATGGAAGAAAAATTGTTAATGCAGTCTTTCCTTTATTTTGATGCTTATGTATATAACGCTTCAATCATTCATCATGTGGATCCATAGCTGCATTGAGAAAAGAGATGGCCCTAGGAAGCACTATGGAAACAAGGCAAGTCAGCAGAGGCATTGTGATGCTTTGGGCGTATGTTCTGCTGGAAACCTTGGATCCTGGCATGTAGATTTAATTTTGTCACCTTTCTGAACATTGTTGCAGATGAAGCACACCCCTTCATGGGAACTGTGGCACTTCTCTAATCGCCGTGGGCTTTTTCTGGAGTATAACGCTCTGTCACACTGCAAAAATTGTTCAGGAATATAGTTTGAGGAACATGACAAAGGGTTCAAGATGTTCAAGGCCTTCATATTCACCAGATCTGAGTCAGGTTGAGCATCTGTAGGATAAAGCATTCCGCCTCACCTCACTTACGAGACCTAAACGACCTGCTTCTAATGTCTTGGTGCCAGGTACCACAGCACACTTTCAGAGGTGTTGTGGAGTCTGGTTTGTGGTTTGGGCTGTGTTTGTGGTAGACCGACTGATTAGTGGCTAAATAGTGCACTTTTCTAAAAAAAAAAAAAATCTGATTAGGAACAAGAGTTCAAACTGCTAGTATCTAACTCTATGAAGAGTTTTGGATTTACTCGCACCCAAAACAAGAAATTAAAGGCGTGTAAAAGTTATACTAAGTCCTTTTAAAAAAACATTTTAAAAACTTTTTTTTAACAAATTAATTTACCATTTAGTATGTTCCATCATCTAAAGTTAAGGTTATAACATATTTGGGAGATTAAGTGTGTGAAGTGATCAGTGCAGTGGTTAAATTATGGGTGTGGCATGAGCTGGGGAATGTATGCTGTGTGTGTGTGTGTGTGTGGCTGTGTAGGTGCAGCCTTAATATTAATAGTTCCTTTAGGTGTGACTACGCACATAAAAACACTCAACGTGATGAGAAAAGAGACACTGGGCCTCTTTGGAAACATGGATTAGGCGAGCATGTAGAATGAAAAACGGCATGAAACAAGGAAAAAGGATACACGTCTGGGAGTGGTAAACACAGGGAAGCAACTGTATAATTATTCCCAATCTGTTTTGCATATAAATGCAGCCTTTTAGGCATGTTACAGTACAGAATCTGCCATCAGCCTGTGTCAGAACCGCACATGTGGTCAGAGGATTCCACAGTGACATAGTATTTACACTTTTTAAGGAAGCAAATAAAAAAAGAACTGATTGGACCAGATGGTTTGAAGTCTGCTGGCGTACCAGTGGTTGGAGTTTATTTCGGGGTTCCCTCGGTTTAAATGTAGCTTTGCAGTGACCAGAAAAGAATGCTCGAGTATACAGTGCAATCTTTCATTCTTTATATGAACATTTAATACAGTACATTTTTTTGGTGGTTAGCAAGACCAAAGTTGCTGTTCGGGATATAAGAATCTATATCTGGATCTGAATCGAATATATCTGCATATTGATATGTGCTACATAATCACATTATTGGAAACATCCCTTTATTAAAAAAAATAATAATAATTGAATACGTGTGGGAGCATGGGTTTGAGTCTTTGTGTGGAGTTTGCATGTCCTCCCTGTGTTTGCGTGGGCTTTTCCTGGGTACTCCGGTTTCCTCCCGCCTCCAAACACATGCGATTGGGCATGGGTGAATTGGTTACTCTAAATTGTCCGTAGGAGTGAGTGTTAATGGTTGTCGGGCTCTAAGTGTTAGCCCTGCGATTAACCCTAGCTGGCGATTGTCCAGTGTGTACCCCGCCTCATGCCCTAAGTTAGCTGGGATAGGATCCAGTGCCCTCACAACCCTGAAAAGGATTAGCGCTAGACGATGGATGGATTTTGGTTGCTAGTAAAACAAAACTTTTTCTTATGGACTAAACTAAATGTTGTTTTCAGATTAATTTGTTATTTTAATTTAATTATTGTGTTAACCATCATTCAGAATGCAGACAAGTAATTTAAACAGTTGACTTAAATATTATATATTCAATGATTTCCACCTTGTGTTGTAGCATGTTAAAAACACTTTTCATTGCCATTTTTGGGGCATTTAAATCTAAATCAAAAATTTTAATGAAATCAACTGGTCATCTCGATCAACAACAATGCTGGCACTAAAAACTGATCGACCAATATTTTTTATGTCGAAATTTCATTTGATCTAGTATACCATAATGTAGTCGTGGGGTACACCTACCCTCAGGGGTATACAACGTGATGCAGCGGCGTACACGAACGCCACTGTAAAAAGCTTGGGGCACACTGCCCTAATGTAAGGGCCTGCACCAGAGGTCAGCTTAATAGTTTTAAGTAGGCTAAAACAAAAAAAAAAAAAAAAGCTTTAACTAATAACAAAAGCTGAATAATTCATCCAAGCTTGTTGATTAATCAGTGAAATAATAATGTATGTGATTGATACAATTTTAGCCTAAATAAAAAGGCATTTTACAAGGTGAAGTGATTTCCTTATTTTATTTATCAGGTGCAATATGCATAAATCTATATTTTTAACTAATTGCATAAGTTTGAAATACAAGTCATAATAAAAAACATTTTGTTGCAGCCCTGCATGTAACATTAAAAAGGTGGGCTCACGTATCTCCTACATCCACATCTCCTGGTCGATCTGTGCCCGAATGCTGCTTTTCTAATTGTTATGCTACTAGACATGGTGAACCTAGGCCACGCTTGACCTTCTACACTATGGACCAAAGAGCCTAATAGTATAAAGTAAACACACTCATAAAAAAAAAATAACCAAAGTATAGCACAGTGACCAGCCACCACAAACCTTCTTAAAGCTTTCTTAGCGACGTGCCAATAAAATAATTTCCTGCTACTATCATTACTATTCTATTATTTCGACATATTAACGTTTCTTATCCACGTATGGTGATTTACGGTTTGAGCGACGTGTATCTGTGTGTGTGAGTGGCTAAATGTTGCTATTTGTTAACCTTTTACATCCCCAGCTGTAATTTTGTCTAGAAGCGCTGTGTAATAACAGTACTTTTAGTTCATAATTTGTACCTTCTTTGTGCAATACTAGGTTATTTATGCGCTCTTATTTTGTCGAGAAATGATTTTTGACTGCAGACTTTTCACCCCTGCTCACTCCTTACGTAGGACCTGTTTTTACCTGTGAAACAATTGTGTAGGAAGCACCAGTGCATTGTCCCATGCGTTGGCAAAGCATGAGTGTTTTTATGGGTTCAGAAATTCCGACGACCTTCTTGAGGAATGCGAAGTTCGTTCCTGGAGGATGTTTCTTGCCCTTTTAGTTTAATATGCTATTTAGAGTTATGCTTGCTTTTGTGTTTTGTTCAGGCACTTGGGCTTGATTTTGCAGAAATGTTGATACCGCTATCTAGGGAACAAAACGAGAAATTTATTTTTATTTTTTTCCTTTTTGCAAAAACGTAACTGGCTGTTTGCAGATTTGTTCTTATCGTCACGCTACCAGACTTTGTCCTTCAGATTCAGTCCTTGAGTTCTTGAGACTCTTGAGTTCTGGTGCCAGATTGCCCTCACATCATTCACTCCCAGTACAGCGACTCTGGACAGAAGAAACGTTGAATCGCTTGCTATGGGAATACAGAACAAGTCTATTTGAGGCTGCTTCAGTGCTTCTCTGGCCATTTTGGGTCTGACATACTTTCTGTTTATTCTTGTGTGTTCCGCAGTGCAATTGAGTTGCCCCGGTCGGTATCTGTTTACTCCCGATATATCCCATACTGCATTTAGGCAGACTGAGTTCCATGGATTTCAGTGACCATCACTAGAAGTCTGGTGGCCTGAATGGTCTATTGGTTTTCACCGACTAAAATCCAGATTTGTGGTTCGCCTGTGTGCGCCGTCAAACTGCATCAGAAAGCTTCAATCTTCACTTTTTTAATTTCCTATAGAGCTGTTATCCCTGCCGTTCAGCTAGTCATCTCGATGTGGGCCTGTGTAGAGTAAAAATGGTGCAATATCTATTTCACCTCTTTAACACACATCATTGGAATACAGTAAGTACAGTGGAACCTCGGGTTACGAATTTAATTTGTTCCGGAACTTTACTCGTAAGCTGAAAAGTTCGTATCCCGATACGAATTTCCCCATAACAATTAACAGAAACTTTGGTAATTCGTTCTGGACAACCAAAAATATTACTTAAAAAAAATGTTTTATTGAAATTATACCATATAAAAACATATGAGAGGAAAACATTATCTTTACTGGGTACTTTACCTTTAAGAAGACTCGCTGCTGGCATGATGGAGACGACGTTCGTAGAAGGGGGAGGAGGGAGAGTTATTGTTTGTAAGGAGAATCTCCTTCCATTATGAAATCGTGTAGGCTGTCATCCGAATCATTGTCATCACTTAATTTTCTTTTTTTAGATTCGTCACCTCAATCATTGTCATCACTTCTCTTTTTAGATTCACTTTGCTTTGTTTCACTACGATGGCTTTTTTCATCTTTCGTAAAGAATTTTTCAATTGAAAGTTGCTTATGGCGACTTTTTTAAATATCACCGAAGTGAGTCATAGCGCCATTAAAAGGGTTTGTAGCCGAAATGAAGTATATAGCGAAATAAAGACACAGTGTTAACACAAACGCTGAGACAATGCTCTCGCTAGGTACACAGGGCGCTAACTGCTGCGACGAGCTGCATGGGTGGCGATACGAAAAGATCCAACTTGCCTGCCATTTCTTTGGCGCTCGACGTTCGTATCCCAAAATTTAGTTTGTAACCAGGGGCAAAATTGTATGTATGTATGCATGCCGGGGCGTTCGTAACCCGAGGTTCCACTGTATATGGTCACAAGCTAAATGGCTGTTTTCTATCCATCATCCAGTGAATAGGCAGCAGCCATATAAACAGCGATTTTGTTCTTTTAAAGGATGAAAGTACACAGTATATATGTGATGCACACATTGACAGATTTTGTTTTAAATGAATAGAACATCCTTTACCGTAAGGAAGCAAAGGTGTCGTGCCGTTCAGGAGAATCAAGTCAAGACAAGAGATTATCACATCAGATGAGGGGAAAGGGCTTGCAGTGGTTTAGTTACACCTGCACGACTGTTACAGATCCATACTTCATTCGGCTTTTTTATTGGGTGGATTAAAAAAAGAATACTGCTTTGTTGGTTTTGTTTTGCACCAATTCCAACACATTGCAATGTTACTAAAATGCATTCTGTTAACAGTTAATGTGCCAAAATCACTATATTCTGCAAATATGTAGCATGAAATGTGCAATATGTATATATATGAAGTCTTGACAACACAGCTGCTAGGTTAAGGTAACCTAATGCATGTCGTCCAAAAATAAATATAGCAAGTCCCCACATACCTGCACCCAACTGGACGATTGTTTAGACACCGATGCATTACTGGCCAAAGTTACTGAATTGTCCTTCTTGTAAGTAGGACTAAAGTCTCACTAATGCAGCTGCTGCGGCTGTATGGAGTTTCATGTATAGCATACATAGACAGTGTCTGGACATAACACAGCCCATAATGGAGTTTGGTTTCTGTACTCTTTGTGGCAGATGTTGAATTAAAGTGTATCTTTTTAAAGAGCTCTTGAAGATCAGCAGGAATAATGAGACCGGATCCTCTACGTGCCTGGCTGTTTTTAATTTACGATTTGATTTATGTCAAGCTGGTTAGGTGCCGCAGAGGGAAGAGAAGGACGGGTATGGACCTGTCTGCTGCAGATGCATACATACAGTAGTAGTATGTAAAGTTAAAAGTTCAGTTTATTGGTCACATGCACATCATACAGTACAGCATACGGTGAAATTATTTTATTCCGCATATCCCAGCATACAAATTCGACCGCTGGGGTCAGAGCACAGGGTCAGCCAGAACGAACGGCGCCCCTGGAGCAGGTGAGGTTAAGGGCCTTGCTCAAGG
>JAOUQX010000009.1:6979269-7001245 GCA_028566295.1 Liobagrus marginatus | reverse complement strand
AAGATAATGTAATCTTTTATAGAGTGGAATGGTGTATATGGTAAAATGCTTCCTGTGCTTTAGCATGAAAAGCCACATTTGCAAAGTTTGATGTCCGCAGTGATGCCAGTGTACGTGGACTTTAAGCAGTGCATTATGGTGGAGACTGTTAAGTTCAGCTGTAAGGCAAGGGAATATAATAAAATAATTATTAGGGGGGTGTTATTTTGCACTTATTTTCTGCATAACATGCCATGCTGGACTGCAGAAGGCGGTTAACCTCATTTGCTGCGTTCCTATTGCGTTCTCTATACCACTCTGGATCAATGTTTATGATGTTGGGTATAGAGCTAATTAATATACATTGATCTGGTTTTAAAAGCATGTTCTTTTGATGAAATGCGACTTGAATGTGTTAGAAGCCTAACTACACTGTCGTGTGTGTGTGAGCTTTATTCACTGTCTTATTTCTTGGTCTTTTCAAAGACTCACTGGTAAACATTGCTTCATTGTGGTTTTTAATTTGCAAATCTTTATATTTAAGATCTGTATTTAATTGGTAGAATGCTCAAAAATGTAAGCAAAATGCAGACGCTATGGGCAAAATTGCTATTTCTCGTTTAGTATCAACAAATGTACTAGTTCTTCCATTTTAAATCAAGCTCACATGGTTTATAATGAGAGAAATACCTGTCTGTAAATGTTACATACATGCTACATACAAAACTAATACCCGGATATCTCTTAAGAGCATAGAAGTCTTCATTCAAGAGAACTTGGTACAGTGTATCTGACACATATTTATTTTGCTCCAGGTTTGGTTTGGTTTGGTTTAACTTTACATTTTTGCTGTTTAAACATGAGGGGTGTAGCTCCAGTGTAAAGGGATATTTACCCTACAACTACAATAAACTCTTAATTATCAACTGTGTCCTGGTTAATTCAGTATTTATTTTCTGTCTTAAAACTCACATTTACAGCACTTAGCTGGTTTTTGTTTGTTTGTTTTTTTCAGAGAAATGTACATTTACAGCATCACTCATCTTAAGGGAATTCAAAAGTATTGATTGTGTGAAAGTGACTTGCTTACAATGTTTAGTTTTAATGTGTTGTATTGCAGAGCCATCATGGTCATGATCGCTTATTTCCACTTGATACCCTTAATTGATCAAATAGAACTTATGTTGAAAGTTGTTTAATCTATTCCTACTGAGTTATTACAATCTATCAGTTAAACACAGACAATTCTCTTTACAGTTCACTATTTTGTTTATGTTCATTTTGATTCAGTTGGATCTTTTTTTATTTTTGCTGTATGAAGGATCTATTCCAGCGATGCAAGTACACAGAGCACTATACTACTGGGTAGCACCTACACTTGCTATTAAAGTCAGTTCTGTATAGCAGCATCCCAAAGATATGCTATTTGGTTCAGATCCAGGGACTAGGAAAACCACTGGAACAAATTTTGCTTTTTTACACTGCAATATCATGCTGGACATGCCTATTAGAAGGCCATAAAGCAATTCAAATCAACATTACGCAGATTCCAAAGTGAACCACTAAAACATTTCGACACCATTGCACGACCTCTCCTCACTACATCTAACATCCATGCCATGGATAATGCCAAAATTTGTTACAGTTCACAAATTTGATGCATCATGCTTGATTTGTGACTGCATGATATGCATTGTGTGCTTCCACGTGATTGGCTGATGAGATAACTGCACTAATGCACCGGTGTTCTTAATAAAGGGGAGATTCCCTTTGAAAAAGATGTGAAATGCGTTGTTCGAACTTAACTACCTCATGTAATAAGAAAGCTGTTAGAACATGCCATCTACCAATTACACACAAAAACACTGCAGCGTCATCATTGTGGCTTAATCTTAAATGAAAAGCATTTCCGCATTCAAGTGTGCTACACGTACATTGTGTGAAATAACAGTTTACACGTCCTACGTAGTGTACTTCAATAGGGGCCTATTTTGCCAAGTGGGCGTGGTCTTATAAGGGTTTACTACTGGAGCGACCTCTTCAGTTACTTCCTGCTGACGCGCCACTCGCACTTATTTCTCCGGCAGTCTAACATTTTCGTGGCTTTTGGAAATAATCTGCACAGAGTCAAACACCGCCTGCATCATCATCATCATCATGGGGCTGACTAACGATCCAAACTACAAGAAACTCGAGCAATGGTACAAATCCAACGCTGAAACCTTGAACATGAGGGAGATGTTTGATGCAGACAAGGACAGGTTCTCAAAATTCAGGTAAATACTGACAGAGTGTGAGCTGACCCCTGCAATACTTATGTTTATGAGGTAAAAATGTGAGTTTAGTATAAGTAAAAGGGCATTTGACAGCCCGGGAGTGTTTTCTGTACTTCACCGTTGATTGGCTTGACTTTGCACATGATTGCAACACGGGGCCAATAGTGCAATAAAATTGGCACACAACCTGTTAACGAATCTGCCTTCCCATTGCGAAAACTATGCTAATGTAGAAATAAGCGGGTACCCGCGTGCGTGTGTTCCTTCTACTAAACTGACTAGGCTAGCATTAGCTAGCACTGTCGGATGATAAGGACAGCATCTAACTGTGCTATGTACAAGGTCACTGAGCAGTTTTCAACATACTCAAGACTATTATATGTAATTAAACGTATATGTCGCTACGAAATAAACGTTTAACACTTGGCCCTCGTGTCATGCGTTCGGCAAACTGTTGGCAATTTACTTAAAATATCACTGGCCCTGGTCTAACTGGGGTGCTTTGTTATTCCTGTTGTGTGGTGAGCGGCTTTATAGGAGAAAGTGTAACACGGCGACGCGCGCGTTTGTGTGTGTGTGTGGGTGGGTGGCAGAGCTACGTGTGAACCTGCACGCAGCCAGAATTTATATCCGGACACTGGTAAAATATTTAATTACAAATTTGTATTTAGATGTTTTAGAGTTAGAAAGTGGCGTTTTGTGTACAAACAAAATAATTGTCAAAAACAGTCACGTGTGAAATTATGCTTCGTCACGTCGGAAAACTGGAATCCTGTACACGGTGGCCACAGCATGGAGCTAGTAATATGTTATTTGTATATGTATATACTAATATGAATACTATAGTAATATGTATTTAATATGAGGCTTTCTGGAAGTTTCCCCTGTCTGTTCTACCGACATCTTTCCAGACAAGCACCTCCAGGCCTCTTCTTTAATATACGGGCATCTTAATGAATGATTATTCTAGTTTTCCCACCTCAACTCTGGATCTGTGACCCTGTCCAGGAGAGAGCATCAACACTTGATAACCATGATTCTTAGCCAATATAATTTAGATAATATACAGTATTATCAGCATAATATATTTTTGGTTTTGTCAGTGTTGTAGATTGTATCATTTTTTAAGTAAACGACTAAAAAGTATATTCTTTTTTTAGCGTAACCCTTGAGACTGATGACGGTGACTTACTTTTGGATTATTCAAAGAATCTCATCAATGAAGAGGTTCTGAAGATGCTGCTGCGCATGGTACAGTCCATTTCACTGTTATAGCACCTGCCATCTAGTCAGTGACTACTTAAATCTATATAACTGCCTTTTACATATTTAAAGTATGTATATGATTTGTTGTTCATATTAAATGTCCTGTCTTAAACCCATGGATTGGTCATGTTAAAGCACTCCTGCATCATTACCCCATCTCAGATCTTTATCTATTGCTGGGCAAGTGTTGTCCAGTTTAATTTGGAACATTCACCTAATATAATAAATCATCTCCTTTAGCTGAAGTCGAGCCATCACTGATGTTTTACCATGCTCACGAGTCTAGTTCCTAAACTGAAACATTTTACATAGAATTTTCTTGTCATAGACCGCTTAATGCAGTTTATTAGCTTCTTACTCACATTATTAGACCTGTATTGTGCTTAATTGGTGGGGAAACAAAATGAACAAACCCTGGGAGTCCCTGCAGACTAGAAGTGGGAACTTTTTAAGCAAAAAGTGCAAATAAAACTTCCCTCTACGTCTTTGAATTGAGGAAGAATATCAACTGTACCAGAGCTGGTAAGAATTTAAGTTGGGATTGAGCCCAGTCAAGAATGACTGCATGTTCGATTCTTTTTGCTTATTCTCATAATGGATTTCACAATCATTTTTATAACAATATTAAACAATAAAACCGTGTTTAGGATTCATGAAGGAAAATGTCTTTTTTCCCAGCACTGTAACATTGTTTAGCCAACTACGCTTTTGAAAAATGATCCCCTCAACCCTGCAATTTACATTTTGACACTTCTATCAGAGAGAATTTCAGCATCAAGCTGGTAGTTGAACAACTTCTCATTTTCTTCGGTTTAAACAATTTGATTGTGTTGTCCTAATATCCTGTAGGCTGCCCATAACTGCATGTGTTTTTCAGGAACTAAATAGTTATTTTAAAACAGTTTGGATACTAATTATTTTACTGGAAGGAAACTAAGGGGCTTCTTTCGTTATGGTTTCTCATGTTCATAATGGGTTCTAATATCATGCACAATCTTTAATGTCACCTCAGGTCCAGTCGATGTGACTTTGTAGACAAGCATTTTTTTCTTTTTCCTCCTGTTTGTTGTTAGGCGAGGTCCTTGGGAGTGGAGGCAGCCAGGGATCGCATGTTTGGTGGAGAAAAGATCAACTTCACTGAGGTACTGGCAGAGACATAGTTGTATTTATGTTTTTCAACAAATTGATTCATGTATAGAAACCTTAACAGGCACAGAGTTTAATTCTTTATTTGGATGGTCAAGTGTCTGAGGCTTATTTCATACCTCACATGATTGGAACAGAATGTATTGAATAACATGTTTCTCAGGTTACCTCAGCTAACATAACTCTTTGCTTAGTAACACCCGGTTTTAAATGATCAAATCAGGATTTTATTATACAAACGTGGGAAACTTTAGACACTGTAGTTTAGCATCTCTGTGTTCCTATCTGAGATTTATGATTATTCTAACAATTTATTAAATAAACGAAAGGGGGGGGGGGGCTGTTTGCAGATAAATACTATTGACAGTGTACAGTAATTACAGATTGCATATGTGTGTGCAAAAGAGAGTCTCAGGGGATGAAGGAAAAGGGAAAGGGCTGGAAGCGAGGAAAAAAAAACCCAAGAGAGTAGAGCAAAATCAAAAGTGGAGTCCTGATGTGTGTGTTTGTGTTAAGCGATGTAGCTTTGGTTGAGGGCACGGACAGCTTGTGGAAAGAAACTCCTCCACATTCTCTCTGTGTTCGCGTTTAAGAGGGTTAAACTGTTTCTTCAGGGGGAAAAGAAGAAACTGATTTAAGCAGCTTGGTACTTTGGTAGCATTGTCACCTGTTTTAAATATGTAGTCCCTACTGTTAGAAATTGGCAAAAAATAAAATTGCGGACATACATTAATTTAAATAAACTCGTTGTTCTGCATTTCCCAGTAGCTGTAAAGTCACCACAGCTGCAGATCACAGTAAGAAACAATAAAAAAAAAAAAAGGCAAGCACATTCGGCACAAGTTAACCCTGAGCTGTGTGTATGTGTGCAGGGCCGGGCTGTCCTTCATGTTGCCCTGAGGAACCGCAGTAACACCCCTGTCCTGGTGGATGGAAAAGATGTCATGCCTGACGTGAACAGCGTCCTCGAGAAAATGAAGAGGTTCTGTCACGTAAGGAGGTTCTCCTTTTAGTCTTGGGCATAATTCATAGAAAACAAATGTCAGTCATGATAAGGTGTCTGTGTATTTTTGCAGAGGGTGCGCAGTGGAGAGTGGAAAGGCTTCAGTGGTAAAGCAATCACTGATGTTGTGAACATTGGCATTGGTGGATCTGATCTGGTGGGTTTCACTGACTATAAAGTTCACCAGAATTAATTCACCAAATACATTTAACTTTAAGCTGATCTAATTGGTTTGACCAAGCTTAAGCAAATTGTGTTTACTTAAACAAAGGTTTTTTTTTAATGACTAATCTTGAACACGTTTGTTTGTGCCAGGGTCCACTGATGGTGACTGAGGCTCTGAAGCCGTATTCTAAAGGTGGCCCGAATGTCTGGTTTGTGTCCAACATCGATGGGACACACATGGCAAAGACTTTGGCTCAGCTGAATGCAGAAACCACGCTTTTTATTATTGCGTCCAAGGTTGGTCTTAACATCTCTAACCCCTTGAGCATATAACATGCTTCTGTGGACCTTGTCGTAAGTCTGCAGTCTGAAGTGTAATCTAGTGCAGTGGACATAAACTGTCCAGTCTACATACAAAAGACTGGCAGAAGATTGTTTTTATTAATCAGCCCTAATATAAGCATTTATACTTGCAATATTATTGAACTCTGAGGCAACGGCAGTGTCTAATTTTCCAGGACCCAGGGTGCAACTTTTAAAGCACAGAAGGTTTTTTGATTTTCATCATACAGATCTATTACTGATCTGTTTAAAATTAGAATTGAGTGTACTTGAAGCAAATATTAGGCATTTTAAGTCTCTAACTTTCTAATAGTCTCCCACTCATTCTAAATGTTTTTCCCTATCGGTCAGTCATCTGGGTACCGCTAATATTTGAGATATAGCCCTGCTATGTGTTTTTGGGGTGTGACATTGGAGCGAACAAAAAAGGAAGGTGGCGTAAATGTTTGAGTTTCTACACTAAACCAATAAGTTTCAAAACTTTGTAAGCAGCTGCCAAATTTGCTAATATTCCAGTACTTATGTTGAAGCATAAAACTGTGTAACAGAAGACTTCCTTTTTTTCTGATACAGAAAGGCTTCCTTCTCTCTCGGTTTACTTCCCTTTGCTTCAACTCTTATCAGCTTCTGAGCAAAGACTGTAGCAAAAAAAAAAAATCCAAAGCAAACACTGCTAATTACTGTTTAAACACAGCACTCAATGGCCTTGATATGCTATGCTTTATTAAAAATGACTGTTGGCTCATTTTGAATTGCTTAATAAGATTCGAAAGTCTGTGTGTTTGCCTATTCTAGACTTTCACCACTCAGGAGACCATCACTAACGCTGAGACTGCTAAAGAATGGTTTCTGCAGACTGCCAAGGATGTGAGTGTCTTAACTCTAACAGTCTCCAACTAGTATGTGCTGTAATGATCTGAACTGACACAGTAATACATCTTATTTTACAGGCTTCGGCAGTGGCCAAACATTTTGTGGCGCTTTCCACCAATGCCGTGAGTCATTCAGACATAAACTATCTAAGGTTTTTCATGCGTCTTTAGGCCAGAAAAGCATTTCTCAAAGTCAAATTAATTGGAAGTCTAATGTTAAAATGTTCTGTTTCTCTTCTTCTTCAGCCCAAAGTGAGAGACTTTGGTATTGACACAGAGAACATGTTTGAGTTCTGGGATGTGAGTATGTCATATTGGCTCGACCAAAGGAAATGCAATCTAAGATTAAAATCAAACCTGAAGGAGTGACTTTTATTGCATGCAGTAACCCTGACCTGATAGCATGATATTACTGAAGTTATGAATTTGTTAATTGCATGATTTCATGCGAAATGCCGTTCATTATAATAAGGAAATGCAGAGCTACTTAACGGTGTGCTTGTTCTTTTTAGTGGGTTGGTGGGCGTTATTCGCTGTGGTCGGCTATTGGTTTGTCTATCGCTCTGCACGTAGGTATGTCTGCTTGAGAATGATGCTCTAATGTTTTATGGAGTTATCAACGACTCAACTAATTTAATGGATGATTCTAAAGTCACCTGCATTGCTGAGGGTTTTTGATTTTTTGTGGTGTATGCAGGGTTTGACAACTTTGAGCAGCTGCTCACCGGTGCTCACTGGATGGTACGTACCGCACATATTTAATTGTTTATAAATACGCAAAACTGAGAAGCCTCTTCTGTAGTTTTTAGTCTGGACTGCTTTTCAACATGTTGGATTTTATTGTATCTATCTAATCACAAGTGAGTACACCTCACATTTTTGTAAATATTTTATAACTTTTCATATGACAACACTGAAGAAATGACACTTTGCTACAATGTAAAATAGTGAGTGTACAGCTTGTAGAAGAGTGTAAATTTGTGGTCCCCTCAAAATAACTCACTCAATGTAAAAGTGAGTACACCCCCAAGTGAAAATGTCCAAATTGAGCCCAATTAGCCATTTTCCCTCCCCGGTGTCATGTGACTCATTATTATTACAAGGGCTCAGGTGTGTTAAATTTGGTGTTATCGCTCTTACTCTCTCATCTGGGCACTGGAAGTTCAACATGGCACCTCGCATCATGGCAAAGAACTCTGGGAGCTGAAAAAAATAATTGTTGCTCTACATAAAAATGGCCGAGGCTATAAGAAGATTGACAAGACACTGAAACTGGGCTGCAGCACAGTGGCCAAGACCATACGGCGACTTAACAGGACAGGTTCCACTCCGAACAGGCCTCGCCAGGCCTCATCAACCAAAGAAGTTGAGTGCACGTGCTCAGCGTCTTATCCAGAGGGTATCTTTGGGAAATAGATGTATGAATGCTGCCAGCATTGCTGCAGAGGTTGAAGGGGTGGGGATTCAGCCAGAATGTCATTTCTTCATTGGTTTCACATGAAAAGATATAATAAAATATTTACAAAAATGTGAGGGGTGTACTCACTTTTTGGAGATACTGTATATGTGCGTTGAGCATTGACTTTTTTTAATCCTGATCATTCAAATGATCACTTCATTAGTTAAAAAAAAAAACTAAATTCATTTAAGATACTCTCGTATTGGCTGAAAACATTAAAACACACTTTAAAACAAACCATGAAATTTAATCTGTGGCCATCAAGTCAAAATTTGCCTAATGAGAAAGTTCTAAAGCCCTTGAAAAACCACTACACGGTTTCTTTTGTAAAACCGTAAAAGATACATAATCAGGTTTGGTTTCCTCTCTATTCACACATGTATGTAAAGAGAGTACAGACATGATTTGATTGAATGGAAGCTGCTCTGATTTGGTCCCATATAATGGATAAGAATACAAATATTAATACACACAGGAGCTCACACGTAATGCATTATGCCTTGACACATCCTGATACCCAAGTTCGTTTTAATGTAATGTTTAATGTTGTAATGCACAGCAGAACAATTTAACATGGCAATACTTAGTCTATGATTTATGGTTTTCTTTGAGTGCAGCAATGAACCAGCATGTTGTTGGTTTTTAAAACTTGCACATTTCGGAGCATGAGAATGTAATGAGAAATTACAATGTTGTGGCCTTGAATAAAAGTGTATATGTAATGATTTGAAATGTTTACATGGATCGGAGTTTAAAAAACAAACATACAAAAAAAAAAAAACCAAACCGAATCCCCGAATCAGTTCACATATAAATAACAGGGTTTTGGTTTTGTTCACCCTCATTCAGGATAAGCACTTCTGCTCAGCTCCACTGGAGAAGAATGTCCCTGTGCTGCTTGCCTTGCTGGGTGTTTGGTACATCAACTTCTTCCAGGCTGAGACTAATGCCATGTTGCCCTATGACCAGTACATGCACCGCTTTGCGGCTTATTTCCAGCAGGTCAGTTGCATAAAAAAACACTATGTAACACCCAAACAGTTGTTTTTCATCATGCTAAATGTGAAATCCATTCCTGGTGTTTGCAGGGTGACATGGAGTCTAATGGAAAGTACATCAGCAAGAATGGAGCTCGTGTGGACTACCACACAGGACCGATCGTATGGGGAGAACCAGGGACAAATGGACAGCATGCTTTTTACCAGCTCATTCACCAAGGTACGCAAAGGCTTCAATATTGCACATTTCAGCATTAACCTGGCACTAGATTTACAACTGGCTGTACCATCAGGGCCTCTTTAGAGAAATGACTCGGCACCTTCTGACCAATAAGTCTGGAATTTCTGTATGTGTTTTCTGAAGTATGTATGCCTTTTTTTAATCTGATTGGTAAACCTTTTTTTCTTTTTCTCTGCTTCTCTTTTGTAGGGACTCGTATGATTCCAGCTGATTTTCTTATGCCTGCTCAATCACAGAATCCAATCAGAGATAATTTGCATCATAAGGTGTGTGTTCAGATGCTACTCTTGTGGGTCTTATTTAAATGAGTGCTGGTAATACAGGAGCACTGAAATACAGAGACTTTGTAATATTTGCACAGCGATATAAGACGTTTAGAAATATTTTTATAAAGTTGAATTTCTCTTTTTTTTTTTTTTTTTTTTTCCAGATCCTGCTGGCCAACTTCCTGGCTCAGACTGAGGCTCTGATGAAAGGAAAGACCTCAGACGAAGCCAGAAAGGAGCTGGAGGCTGCAGGCATGAAGGGTGATGCCCTGGAGCAGCTTCTACCACATAAAGTATTCCAAGGAAACAAGCCAAGCAACTCAATCATGTTCAAAAAACTGACTCCTTTCATGTTGGGAGCTCTGGTTGGTAAGTGCTGAACATGGTGCCAGTTACATTTTTGGTGCTACACCATGTGCTGTTAGCCTGTTACTCAGTAGTGTTTCACCGGTTTTATATGGTACGTGTGTATAGGGTTGCATATCCCAGAATTAATTGAATGTGTTTTGTCCTTCATAGCCATGTATGAACACAAAATCTTTGTGCAAGGTGTAATCTGGAATATCAACAGTTATGACCAATGGGGGTGAGTATTAACATATTCTGGATTCAATCTGAAAAGTTTTACAGCATGTGGTTCTTAATTATTTGAACACAACTATGATCCCCACAGCTGCACCCACTAGAGTGTGCTATTGAAGTGCGTTTTAGTGATAAACGGTCTGAAGGAATACTGCGATCTGTCTTTAGTGTGGAGCTGGGTAAACAGCTGGCCAAGAAGATCGAGCCTGAACTGCAGGATGATTCTGAGGTCCACACTCATGACTCCTCCACCAACGGGCTTATCGGCTTCTTCAAGAAAAATCGTGACTGAAGTTGCTTGGTCAGACCTTCTGCAGCACCTCTCTGATGGAATCAATGGATTACGTATTGAAGCCCTGATGTAGTCTAGCCCTAACTAGAGAGGAATAGCACTTTACATACAGTATGTAACGATTGTTACGATGGTCTTTTGTGCATTGTGAGATTTGTTTGTTTGTATTTGCACGTTCTAACCTGTTAATGAAATCTCCATTCCTGAATGCACTACACGGTCTGGAGCGCTGTCTCTCTGCTCACCCTTCACTACCTACACGCTTTGCCATCTGCTTGGTCAAAACTAGCTGGAAAAAAATAAAGATCTTATTTATCACACTGTTGCTTTTTTGAGTTTTGGTGACTAAAATGTTTAGAACACTTACACTTTATTTACCTTCTGCTCAGTCTAGGTAAGGATAGCAATCCTTTTGGTAGATATAAACATGCTGTACTAAGTTCCCCTGGCTATGTCACTCAACACTGGGGATAGTTCTTGTCAGCAAATATTAGGCCATGTTTATACTTGACAGTGCTGGGGAGGTTTGTTTATGGTACGCATGTGCTCCAAACAGTTTTATCTTCACGGCTTTGACCATTCAAAAGAATGAACTAAATGAGAGGTCAAAAAAAAATCCATGAAATTTATTTGCAGTAATAACTACAGGTGAAGGATTGTTGTAGTTAGTACCAGGTTGATCTTAAAGCCGTTTAACAGGATGTATGCCTCCCGCCCCTTTTTTTTATTACTACTGAAATGTTCTGAATAGTAGCCATACACTGAAACTTTACAGCACAGCTAAAAGCTCTCCTCATGACTAATCAGACGTTTATTAATACATCAGACAAACACTGTTCTAGGCTTGTAAATGTATTTGGTGCCAATACGGCGCATTTGCAATCGTAACTGATGAGGAAACAATATGCTAATGAACAATAGCATCTCTTTGATTAGGTCTTTTTAGGACGTGCTGTCCGTGTGTGTGATAACATTTATTCCCATGAGAAGATTCTCCTGAGTGGGATTTTTATTGCCGGTACGAAGGTGACCAACGTTTTCTTGCATTTGATAAAGACAATAAATAAATAGCGTATATTTTTAAATCTATGGCGCACACTTCATAGCACAGTAAAAAAAATACATAAGTACCTCGACTGCACTATAATTTCCCTTTCCTGCTATTACAACTGGACTAAAAGCACATTTACACCTAATTAACATGAACCAACCTCGAAGGTTCAGATTAGCTATCATGAGAATGACAAACATTTAAGACGTTCGTAACGTTTAAATCAGACGCTTCAGGTATTTGTTACAACAACAAAATTACTGCGCATGCGTCCGCGTGCGCGTGCGTTTTAGAGTGGGTGATAAGGTGACAGATTCCAGCCAGTAAACTATGCTGAACTTTCTCAAATGAAAAAGGCGGGTTTGGGATTTCCTTGGCTGTGTAAAAGGTGTGGCTTGTATGAGATAGTACTTCTATGTGAAAGGTGACGGAAATAGGAGACTAATAGAAGACTGTGAATCATTGTACTTTATTTACCGTCTTAAGGCGGTTACTGTTTCCCGGCCAGGTGTGCTGGTGAGTTTAGAGGTAAGTGAAATGGAGCTGTGGCTGTGGCTGTGTGTGTTGATGGGAGTTACCGGTGCCGCACTGCTGATGGCGGGATGGAGTAGAAGTCACATGTCCTGGTCAGTGGTGGTAGTGGTGGTGGTGATGCTGTGTTGTTGGATATCGAATGGCAGTGTGGCAGTGACACTGCTCAGTGCCAGCTGTGTCTGCTGTGTGATTTACCTTAGAGGAAGAAAAGAGGACATGCTGCATGTGCAAGGCAAAGCAGTGCTCATTACAGGTAATGAGTTATACATTAAAGCGCATTAAAACAGTTAAAAGTTAAAGCCTATATTAGTTCCTGGACTACAAAACGAGTATAGTAAATATAACTTGATCTATGGATCCCATAGACATGTTCCAATGTAAATAAAACACTTTATTTGAAACCTAAGCTGTATAGTAATATTTAGTGTTAGGTTTAAGTGAAACTCTGGGATTCGTAGCATTTTTCATATTGCTTATAGGTTTTGCCTCTGGATAAAAGCAAATGCAGATGTCAATATGCACATGAATATTTTCCATAGAGAATATCATGAGGACAGAATGCTGTGAAGAACAGGAGAGACAGACTGTGTGATTGATTGTTCTTATATGTGTGTACATGCGTGCTTGTAACAGGCTGCGACTCCGGTTTTGGTCACAACCTTGCTAAAATCTTGGACAAAGCTGGGATGAAGGTGTATGCTGGAGTGCTGGAGGAGTTCGGACCTGGTGCACAGGAGCTCAGGGAAATTTCAACCTCACAGCTTACCGTTCTACAAATGGACATCACAAACACCGACCAAATATCTAAAGCTCATAAGCTTATCAAGAGTCAAATAGGAGAGACAGGTAACTTTAATAAGTGGCAAAGAAATGACACTATGCACTACTAGTGCTTGTTGTGATTAAGTCCTTATCAAAACCTGACCCAAAGATCTCCTTGTTCTTTAACAGTCATGTATGGAATATCATTTGATCAAATGATATTATTTTAAAGAAAATGTAAATCAATCACACAGCTTAAGGCTACTACCCTTGCTAGTATGACCCTGAATTCTAGTTGAAAATACAGGAAATGTTTTGCAACGTAGTCATATGATAGCTTGTAAACCTGTATGCATGTCATATGATAGCTTGTAAATTTGTGAGACACTGGCAATGCCTGTTTGCCACTCGACCTACAAACCAGACCACAAATGAACTAAGTGTCTAAGAAAAATATTTCGAAACTGCCAGTATGCTAATTCTTGGCTTTGTTTTAAAATCAAGTAATGATTAGAGCCAAGGCTGAAAATGATTACATTACAGGGCATTACACAATATTTGAAATACAGGCGCTGTAGATTACCTAAACATTACACTAATGAATGAGTTGTTTACTTTGGCAGGTCTTTGGGGACTCGTGAACAATGCAGGAGTACTTGGACATACGTGCAATGGAGAACTTCTTCCCATGAGAATGTTAAGAAACATGCTGAATGTGAATTTTATTGCTGGTGTAGAGGTGACCAAAGTTTTCCTGCCGTTGATAAGACAAGCACAAGGAAGGATTGTGTGCGTATCCAGTTTGTCAGGTATGTTTTGTTTTCTACTCTGTAGATTGCTATCTTATGGTTACTTCACCTATGTTTGTACCTACATGTCCAATAAAGTTAAATAATAGTTTTATGTGTGTTTTCATCTTTTTCACCTTAATCTTAATTTTAAAATCCAATCGAAGAAGATAACATGCACTAGAAGATATCTTTAACAAAACGACTTCCTGTGTGACAGCCCAGTATACTAGACATTGTTTGGTTTATTGTTTTTGTATCGAGGCTGGTTTAATTTGGAAAGGATTACATTTCATTTCAAATGTCTTGTTCTTCCTTGGAATCCCATTTTTTTTGTTCACTGCATTAATTAAGTAGAAAATAAAACACTGCACACATACAGTATATAAAGGTGCAAAGAGATGGTCAGTAAATACATACAATTGTACTTCATTCTAACTATCAGCCATTTGTGGATTGAAACAAAGATTTATTGCAATGGATTGTCCTAGGAGAAGTTCCGTTCCCTGGATTTGCTGCATATGGAGCATCTAAAGCAGCTGTGATTTCTTATTATGGTGCTCTGAGACAGGAGCTGTCTAGCTGGGGTGTAAAAGTAGCCATTGTTCAGCCAGGAAGCTTCAAGACAAGTAAGTAGTGAAACAGATATTGTTTCACAGTTAGATATATCTACACAATGACTTAGTGTATTTAATGTGCCCATGAGTCTACACATTAACAAATCCAGTCAAATAAACACAATATTTTTTGTCAGATATTTTAGGCAATCAAGAGGAATGGAGTAAAATTGAAAAGGAAATCCTCAGCACCCAGCCCCAAGAAGTAGTAAATGCATATGGAGAAGAGTACATCTGCTCGATGCAGCAACGTTTAAGTAACATGACTACACAATCCTGTGCTGACTTCAGGCCTGTTCTAGAAGATATACAACATGCGTTACTATCAGAAAAGCCATGTTCATTTTACTACCCGGGACGCGCTGCCTGGGCCATTCCGTTCCTACAAAGGATCTGTCCAACATGGCTGTTTGATGCCATCTTTGCTCAGATATTTGCGTATGACAAGTTCTGCCCAGCACGCATGGGTTCCAACAGATGAACACTTTAACCACGCTACGGTGTGACCGTAGTGCATAAGTGATATTGATGGCACAGGTACGGCAGGTATGTGGTTAAAAGAAAAACTTCACAACTCTCATACACTTATATTACTCTGCATCAGAACAGTGAAAAAGATTTGGGTTTAAGAACTGTCCGACACATTTTTAAAACCTAGCATGGTAGTGAGGAACAATCATCTTCAAGGAAGAAATGTGGTCTGAATAAAACATGGAATGACCATGCTTTGAGATCATGCAAACCTTTGCTGAGATCAAGTCATGAAAAACTAGTAGAACTGACATATTTAATATTAACATAATTATTTTTACATGCACATAGACAACTAGACAGCTGTGTAGCTTTATGAAAGCCACTTATCAGTGATGCTATTTTAAAATAGGCTGAAATTTGCTAGGGAACATACAGATGGAGTCTGAAACGGTCGTGGTCTGACAAGGCTAATTTTTATTTTACTGTTCCAGAGTGGCGGACAAATCAGGGTAAGAAGAAAGTCAGCCGAAGTGCGGCATTCATTCCTAATTTACAAACCTTTGGAAACAGCATTATGACCTGGGCTTGATTCAGTTGGTCAGAACCAAGTTCAGCAACATTACATGCCCCAAAAATGTTTTATTTTCTTCTATTGGCTTGAGTATATTCCAAGATGATAACGCTAGGATTCATTGGACTCTAATTTTGAAAGCAAAGTTTAAGGAACTATGGGATGATTGTCACGCTGTTTTATCCGCCACAGACTCCATAACTCAAACCCATTGAGAAGCTTCAAATGTGCTAGAAAATATTTTTGCAGCGAACTGGCTCTCATCTTCAACGCAAGATTTTGAAAGGAATGCAACTTGGGGCAGCAATGTATGTGGCACTGCTCAAGTTAATAAAAGAATCTACCAAATCTATGCCATTTATGGGTGGCCAACAATTGTAAAATAAATAAAGCAAACCCAACACACATTACAATCGTAATAAACGCTTCCATTCAAAAATAAGGATGTACAGCATACATTTTGCTGCCATTTAACAGCACATGTTAAATGATTGTAATGACATTAAAACACAGTCCAAAAAGTGTGAAATTAGTAAAAATAAAAATCCAAAAACTACATACACACTATTTATAAAGCCTATTAAAATGCCTCAGTCTTGGGGTTTTAAGAACACTTTTTTGGGTTGTGTCTCTCCAATGTTATGGTTGACATCATCTTCATTCCTTTGTGATGTCCGATCCCTTTTTTTGGCAAATCTTCTTTTCATGCTTTCAACCAGACTTCCATATCTATAAGGTAAAGAAAAATAGATCAAATTTAGGCCATAAAATCTATGTTGATAGAACGGCCTAAAATCAATGTCAAATATTTGACTTTTACACATACCGAATGGCCATTTCCTCATCTGTAATATCTGTATCCATTCGAGTCATATCCTTCCCTTCTGTCTCTTCGTCGCACTCTTCTTTGGGAGCATTCATTAAAACCATCAGCTTCTACAGAAGATTCAGATAGAAAGGCCAGTATAAGGTTACCATAAAATAAGCATTAAAAATTGAGAACAGGAACAGACATGTTAATTACCTCAACCTCAGGATTGAATCCCTTAAATGACATTCTTCCATAAACCAAGTCTTCACATGGGACATAACTTCTTTCCTCAAATATGAAGCTTCTGCATAAATCAAACACAATTTGAGTGAGTCTGAGTGTACAAAAAGAAGGCAGTAAATAGACACCGGTGCAGTCCATTAATGACAAATAAATAAAACTATACAAGCAGAGATGATGTTGTTTGATAGAAATGTAAACTCATAAATGCAATCTTTGTGCATTTTCAAAACGAAATGCGATTGGATGTTTTAGGATGCATCAGTCAAACGCCCACTTGGCCAATAAAACCTGCTATGGGGTCCTTGACCTTCTGCTTTCAATCATGCTACTTTAGATTACTTGAATCTTAACTCTAGAAAGATTGTAAAAGCTTACTCTTTTGCTTTAAGTTCTGGCAGGTCCAAATACCAATGTTCATCGTTAATGATCCTTTTCTCTTCTTCCTCAAGTTGTTTCTTGACGTCTGCATCAAGGCCTCTTTGCATAAACTGTAAAGGAAGTCAGTGACGTGTGCAAAAGGACAGGAAACAACCCCTCAGTCAAGCTGAATATGAGACGTAAAAAATGAGACTCCTGTCACAGATGATATATAAATTAAATAAAAATATATAACGCTGCCGCTTGTTCGTCCTTAAAATGTAAAGACGTTTTAGACGCTACGTCTCTCAGACGTGTCTTACACGTCTAAAAGCTACAAATCCTATACACCCGTTTGTTATTTATTGGCTCGTGCACTCGTTCCTTCATTCGCCTTTAGTACGGGATTTATAGTGATCTTTAATAGTCCGCGTGCTGCAGCTTTCTGTTGAGATACCAACGCTTACCTTCATCCGTAGAAGGTTTTTCGAAAGTTTTGTTGAGCCGTCGTTTGACATTTTATCAGTGTTTTGTTACAAATGTCCGACCAGTGAACGAAACGAATCGAAACCGCCCACAACTACGGTTACTTTCGGTTTTTCCTAAATAAAGTGTTGAAAGGAACAGCATCCCCGGAAACATGCTCCACGCGCACCTAAATAGACATATTGCGCATGCGCAAATAACTACTGCGCATGCGCAAATAACTACGTAAAACCCAGTTAATCGCACAGTCGACCGTGTAGCTACTACTCATGCCTGATTCATAATGCCTTAGATTTTAATTCTAAAGAATGCAGTGTAATAGACCTCTTTTAAAGCTTTTGTCTGTATGTAACGTTTTGAAATAGGAATGACATTTTATTTAGATGCCAAATCACAAGGACTCTTTTTAAAATAAATAATTCTTAATAAAAAGATGTACAAAAAAAGAAAAAAGCTGAAGCTAAGACTGTTAAATATTTGCTCTCTTTCGTCAAAAGTGCTTGTTGTTAATGAAAAAATTACTGATCGGGGGTTTAGGTTTGTGTCTCTGTATATAACAGTATTGTCATTACAATGTGATTGTCGCTGACTGATGGACGGGTGTACAAGGACGGGTCAAGACTGAACACATGTTCATATGTTTACATTTACACTGTATATCACCTGTAAATACACATTCTGATGTCCCCCACATGAGGATGGGATCCCTCTGAGTCTGGTTCCTCTCAAGGTTTCTTCCTAAAATTACATTAGGGAGTTTTTCCTTGCCACCGTTGCCTCAGGCTACTCATTGGGATACATTTCACACATTTTAGAATTATACTTATTCTTCTTGTTGTATATCTTCTGTAAAGCTGCTTCGGGACAATGTGTATTGCTAAAAGCGCTTTATAAATAAAATTGAATTGAATTGAAAATAACTATTGTCTTCCTTCCTAAATTATGTATTAGCATTGGTTTTATGCTGTGGTACTATACAGTCGTGGTCTGGATAAGCCATCTATGTGTCTTAAACATAAATGTAAATCATTTTTTAAACAAGGAAAAAGTAGAAATTAATCCCATGTTGTACATTGAGCTATAAGAATACATAACTGTTATGATGTACACCTTCTGATTACAGTTACACAAAAATTTAACTTGTGAAAATGTGGCATTGCCTATATACATCAGACATGTTCACAATAATCACATGATGACACTGCTCAGTACTCAGTATTTTTTATAAAGCTTAATTAACTTTGTGCATCATAGAACTTTTAATGAAATATGAGTTCATGTAAACTCTTGCACAACAAGCTGTTTTAGCGACATCTGTGGCTCAGATCCATGTGGTGAGTTTTGAACCCTGATCATCTCCTCTTGTAACTGAGCCACAGGGTGCTGTAATTTATACCCCAGATCCACCATGGCCTCCAGCAGTGAGCTACGATACCTGCACAGTCCATAGCGCCTTACAGCTGGCAGCACCCTGCTTCCAGTCTGGAAAGCTGATTGTAAATCCTCCAGGTCCCGCTGGCACACCAGCATTGCACACAGTGTTGGCACAAGCAAGGACACATTATCAGAACACAGTTTCTCCTGGAGCACTAGTGCATTCTGCAGAACCTCCAGGGCGTGGGAATAGCGGCCTCCACGCAACAGATCATATCCTGTCTTCAACTCGGCATGAGTGAAAAATGCTATGAAAACAGATGAGCGGCGAATGTAGCGCCGAGAGTACAGCTGGGTCAGATAGTCACTGAGAGCCACACGACGTTCATTGATGTTCTCTTCTGAGAAATTGCCCCTCAGTCTCTTCTTGGGCAAGGCAACATCCTCAAGCTCTTCGTTGAATTCCCGAAGGAGTTCCTGGTGCAGGTGGAGGAACTCAGTGTAACGGCGTTCGATGGCCACATGCTTGCGATCATAACTTCCTGATCTGATCACCGTTATCTTATACACCTGTGAGAAAGTCTGAGTAAGCAACTGTAGTGACATGGAACATCCAATGCACACACTTACACAAGGCCAAAACTTTGTGGACACCTTACCAACACATCCTTAGAAGTGTTATGGTTGGTGTGGAAGAACTTGAGTGTCCTACAGAGACCTCTGACCTCAACTTCACTGAAGACCTTTGGGATGAACTGGAACACTCACTGCATACCAGACTTCCTCACTCAACATTAGTGCCTAAACTCACTATTACTATGGCAATTGAATGAGAAAATACCCATAGTCACACTCCACAATTTAATTGAAATCATATTCAGGAGTATGGCGGTGCTTGAAGGAACATGATGTTTTAAAAACATGTGGATGTGATGGCCAGGTGTCCCAATACTTTTGTCTATAGTGTAGATTTCCTAGCATGCACAATGAACTTGTTTGGCATTGGCTTCACTCACGACATATCTGGATGTTGTGTGTTCTATAGTACGGGTAGATGGAATCTGAAACAGCAGTTTGACAGACCGAATCTCTTCCTTCACCGCCCTCCAATGCTGCTGAAGCTCTGCCGTAGTGAGACAGGAAGCACTGACACTCGGTGCTGCATACAGAAAAACACCGATTCATTTACTTACAAATATTAAAATTTTCATGTACTAATTGCAGCCTCAAATGCCATGCCTAATAAACTGTCCATCAAATGTATCCACGAGTTTCCTATGCCCAATGATGCTTTGCACGAATTATGGGTGGAACTTCCTCGATGATGTAATCAGTCATTCCCTGCAGTGTCTACTCATTCATTTATCCGTAGTAAAATGTGGAATCACATGCTGATGTTAACACATGTTGACCAATGTGCTTTACAACATCTCAGTATAAAAACAAATTAATACTTTATTAACAATAACAATACTACATACATTAACCATCAGAAAATTAAGAAAAACAATTATATTTAAAAAAAAAAAAAGATCAACAAGAGGGATACTCCATGGCGTATTAGGGGATGGCGTAAAAAGGCATTTTAACAACGTGTACGAAGTCAGCATCCCTGACATGCATGGATGTTACATACAGCTATTCCAGAGTCTTGGCACTACTGCCACAAATGCACGATCCCCTTTCCGGCTTAACTTGGTCCTTGGTGTTTTAAGTAAAGTTTGAGTTGTTGATCTCAGTGTTCTTCCCGTCTGATGCTCAATTAACCAACCAGATAAATAAGACAGTACAAGACCGTGCTGAGATTTATACACTAATAAAAAAAAGCTACAAATCAATCATGTACAGTACAGGAAGCCAATGTAGGGAGACTAGGGAAGGAGTAATCTATTCATGTTTTTTTAATATTCATTAATAATCTCTCAGCAGCATTTTGAACCTTTTGCTGCAATAAGATAGAGACTTGACTAATTGCTTTGTATAATGGTTACAGTAATCAAGTCTTGAAGATATGAGAGCATGTATTGCAATTTTGAGACTCTTAAATGTCAGACAACATTCCATCTTGGCCAGATTTCTCAGACAGAAAAAAGCTTGAGTTTAACGCACGGTTTATTTGTGTGTTCAACTTCAGAGCTATCACAATAGAAATACCCCACAATGTTTTTAATACATTCTTTAACGTTCATTGACAATGGACCACAATGGAACTTTGCTACACACTAAAATCCCCCAATTTATTTTATTATTATTATTAATCCTCTGTTGCCCAAACACTACAACCTCCGTCTTGTCTTCGTTAAGATATAAGAAGTTTGACGCCAGCCATGCTTTCATATCAGAGCGGCAAAACATTAGAGGTTCTAAACTTTGAAAGGACAACCCCAGTATACTGCTCCGGTGACTACACACTGTGATTGGCTGCTTTACATGTCAATGAGACGCCGTATTTGCTAAGTTGCCACGTCTCCACCTTCTGCTGTAAGTCTGTACATTGTAATTCGTGTCAGTGTCATTGTAGGTAAAATGTACATTGACATTTACAGCATTTGGCAGATGCTTTTATCCAGAGCGACTTACAACCAAGCAGTTGAGGGTTACGGGCTTTGCTCAGAGGCCCAGCAGTGGTATCTTGGCAGTGCTTGGAGTCGAACGCTGGTCTTTGAATCAGCAGTCCAACACCCTAACGACTGAGCTACCACTGAGCTACCACAGCCCTATCCCCCTACTCCTATAGGTCCAGCTATGGGAGTCTAGTAAATGTAAACACTCACATCATGTATCAGACAATACTGACCTGTGCCAAATGATGTCTCCTCTACCTTCTCAGCCTTAAAAGGATGTGTGGTTTCATCATCAGTCCTCAGGTTCTGTAGCCGAGAGTCTGAATCCATGGCCACAAAAGATCCTCTTTGACATGTCCTCTTTTCTTCTTGTAAGAGTTTTATGCATCATCACCACAAGTGGTGTAAACATTAGATATACTGTACAAATACAAAACATCACACTGACAAGAATCTG
>JAOUQX010000009.1:6934096-6958444 GCA_028566295.1 Liobagrus marginatus | reverse complement strand
ACACACACACACACACACACACACACACACACACACCCCTATCCTACCCCTACTCCTAAACCTACACATCACACACAACATTCTGCATATTTACATTTTTAATAAAACATTTTACTTATGGGGACTCATGAAATGCCCCCATAAAATATGCTTATGTCGTGATAAATATATAGTATAGTATAAAGTATAATTTCAAATTCAAATCAAATTCAGATCGTATTTATCACATACGCAAACATGCAGTGAAATGTTTTTATTACACAAATCCCAGTTTACGACATGTCTGACATGTCATTATACAATTTCTGTCCTCATAAATTCATGAATACAATGAACCCACACACACGCACGCACGCACGCACGCACGCACGCACACACACACACACACACACACACACACACACACAAAGGCTACACTTCCCAGCAGTACTGACTCACTGATGGTCAGACTAGTGTTGGCTGCTCATATTAAATTGAGGTTTGGTGCCTTTGTTACTCACTGATTGCTCATCACCTTAACAACTTTCTGTTGGATCTCATGATTTTAAATCATGACTGATTTTACAGGAATGTCGGATGTATAGAAAAATGAAATGAAATAGTAAAACGTCATAATACAGTGCAAGCTGCCTATACATTTGAACTTTTCTACCCTATTGCTCTATTGCATATTGTTTTCATATACCATTTATCTTGAGTGTTTAAAGCTGTTTTTATAGCTGGCGGTATTTATGTCTCCCATTAAACGTTGTTTTTGAAAAAAATAGTGTATTTAAACATGCGTAATGCCAAATTTCCCAATTTGAGAGTGAAGATTAGGGGAATTAATTCCATTTGATGGTAATATTACTATTATTCCTTTTTCTGAATTATTCCATGCTCATAGTGTTGATTTAAATATTGTAAGTTCAGAAAACAGACAGAGAAACATTCTATTGGCTAAAGATAATAGTGAAGATGGGTCATGGATCAACAGACAATTTTACATTACATTTACATTTCTAGTATTTGGCAGATGCCCTGATCCAGAGCGACTTGCAATTTTATTAGTTCTACAACACAGTAATTGAGGCTTAAGGGCCTTACTCAGGGGACCTGCAATGGCAGCTTGGTGGTGCAGGAAAGTGACCCCATGATCTTCCAGTCAGCAAGTCAACACCTTAACAACTGAGCTACCACTTACCAGTTAGTAGTTCTTATTAAAGATCTTTTATATCTATCTATCTTTCTATCTATCTATGTATCTACTGTATGTATCTATGTATCTATCTATCTATATTTACTGGTATTCAGTATATATAGTCTATATATATATATATATAAAATATTGTAAAATTCAATAACACAAAACATTCCTACTACAACAGGTAACTTTGTTTCAGCATTGAAAACAAATGATTAAATATTCAGTGAGTCTGTATTCATTGTTGTATGATTTCAACAAAAACTATACCACCTTAACTAAGCAATACAGACCTACTGTATCTGTACGGATACACAGTGTAACATCATGCTCTAGTCTGTGACTGTTTCAGTAGGTTTGTTTTGTACTCTAACGCAGTCGGGGATTTCTCCCTGCAGCTTAATCTCCTAAAAAAAAAAACCCCACAAACCGGTGCTTTGCAGAAAAGTGCCAAAATGCAACCATCTACTACATTCACATGGTAGGGCAATGAACCCATAGTGAAGGTCAGGACCCCATCTAGTGGTGAAATACATTTTTTTCTGGTGTATTAGTTTACACAGTTGTGATTAGATCTCCTTCCCCAAAAACCAGCCAGCAATATTAAAGTATATCCATGAGTCAGTGAGGTTTCTTTAATTTATTAAAGGACAGGTGAGGTGGGCAAACTAACATCAGCTCTGTGTTAGCTGTACATACTATTCCATGAAAAGGCACTTACTAGAAACATGACCAATCCATAACATTACACATGTAGATTGTAATGACGCCACACTTGAGACCAAGCAAACAACATACTTGTTAACAATAAAGTCAGAATAAATGTTGGGAAATAAAATAAAAGGACAAATTAGCTTGTTTTACACAGTAATCATGTACATGCAGGAGAGAAAAAACATAAATATTACTTTAAAAGGTTTTTAATAACATGTCACTCCAATTGACATCTCTAAGTTAGAAAAATAGCATAAATATATTAGCTATATAAATCACAAATACACAAAGAAGAAATAACAGCATATAAAAGCGTTTACAATCATTTCTTAATAAATTAAAAAAAACAAGAACTGTTGTTACTATACATTATAAACGTTTCTTTTATGAAAATACTTTTTTTTTTTTTTTTAAAGCTAGTAGAAGTCAAATGATCGGCAAGATTTGTTCATAAATCCATTGCTAACTGTATAATCCTTCATCTAACATGGGTATGAAACTTATCTAAAACATTTAATATTGATAGTATATTCAAATTGGAAACGAAATATAAATACCTACGTTTGTAGGCATTTTTGTACTTTGTAAATGTAAAAAACGCTGTTAATTGACACATTAATATAAATAAACCATAATTGGGCTGTATTTTGAAGCCAAAAGCTTTTAGTGCAGAACATTTTTGCAACATGTCCATGTTGGTGTCATGTGTTGGTGCATGAAAATGTATTCTCATACATCACTTTTTAGGGCTATATAGCGCTGTGTGTGTTAATGGGAGTTGTTTCGGTCATTGGCGACATCCTGCAGGCGACGGAAGAAAGCGCTGTGGTTTTCCTGGCACAGCCTCTTAGCAGGAGACTGCTGCTCCTCCTCCTGAACCATAGTGCGCTTCTTAGTGGGCGTCTCTCCAGTACGGAGCATACTGTTAATCTCGTGCAGTCGCTGAGAGACAATCAGAGCAAAGGCAATGGTGTGTTACAGAAATCACACCAGACATATGGGATAAAAATATGTACCTATAATCGTGTGTCAGTGTGATGCTTTACATTTGAGGGACTCGAGCTGGTGTAGTAGAAGAGCTTGTCTCTGGGGGTCAGTGGACTGTCTGTCTTATGGGGAGAAATGTAGATGGAGTGATTGTGAGAAAGGAGGACTCGTCGTGGTGAACCAATCCGAAGCAAGGGATATGGACACAGAGGCGGAGTCTCTGCCTACACACATCAGAAATCATATAGAGAGAATTAGATGACTTTTTAAAAGGATGTTAAAAAGAACAGTCTAATAGAATCATGCAAAACACAAACAGTAGCATCGCCCACCCCTGATTTTGGCGAGCTATTGGAATAGCGCAGGGCAAACTGTTTGATCTGTTTGATGTAGACGCGGTTATAGAAGCAAATGAGGTCCCCCTGCTCCTCCTCCTCCTCTGGAAAAGCGCCGGGTGTGCGGGAGGGTGTCGAGTTAGCACTGCTGGGTTGACGAACAGTCAATGTGCTACTGGAGCGCATAGACACGGGACTGCTGTTTCCGCTCGCTGTTGCTGCTGAAGACATGCAAAATGTGCATTTAGTTTGAAAAAGCCAGGATGAGCAGCTTTGTTATGGAGAGTTTGGGTCAGGATGACACATTGTATGCAAAGTACATGAACATAATACAAAGTAATCTATTTTTATGACAAATTTATTTTATCCTTTGCTAATATACATACTTCTGGTGCAAATTTGTGTATTTAAAATTTTGATTGGTTTATTTTGGATATTTTGTTTCATTTCGGATCCTATCATGATAATGAATGACGAGTGTTAGTTGAGATATATGAGAGAGAAAGCGGGCGAGAGAGAGAGAGAGAGGAAGTTTTATAAAACAGGTCCAACAGCCAGACTATTGTGTTGAATTGAGCAAAAAAATGTCAGAAAAAATGTGAGACAAATAAATGAATAAATAGCACTGTGGCTTGGGGTTACCCTAACCCTAATTCATTTGTGGAACTTACTTTTAAACAAATATTTGTTCATGTCTTATACCAGCTTTTTGTGATCCGCTAAATCTTTCCAAAATAGTGACTTATAAAAGAGTAAATTAATATAATATAATATAATATAACATAGGGTGGCATCTTGGCAGAGCAGTTAGCACTCCTGCCTCACAGCAAAGACCCAAGTCATGGGCCGATTCCCACCCAGGGTGTTTCTATGTGGAGTTTGCATGTTCTCCCCGTGCTTGTGCGGGTTTTCCCCATGTACTCCGGTTTCCTCCTGCCTCCAAACACATGCGATTGGGTATAGGTGAATTAGCTACTCTAAATTGTTCATAGGAGTGAATGTGTATGTTAACTGCTGATTGTCCAGGGTGTACCCCACCTGACGCCCTAAGTTAGCTGGGATAGACTCCAGTGCCCCTGCGACCCTGAACAGGATAAGAGCTAGATAATGGATGTATAATATATTAATATAACTTTTACTTGAGAGTAAAAATGTAATGATTTTGTAATTTTTGTAAATATTACAATTTTTCAGTTCGCTTTCTCATAATTCTTAATTACTAAATTGCAAGTGAAGAAACATCTACACCTCCTTTTATCTTTAAAAATAAATATTCTGTCACACAGGTTAATCAGAAGGATCTACAAACATGCTATTTTGTGCAATTTATTCTATATATTCATGATAAGAAAAATTATTTTCTCTATTACAAGATATATGCACCTCTATCAAGACACTTAGCTACATACTGAACATATAAAGAAGTTGTAGATATGGATGGTTGGATAACAGTGTGTGTGTGTTTGTGTGTGCGTGCCTTGTTTGGGTGCTCCTTCAGATGGAGAGTTCTGGCTGTTGTTTTCACTGTTGCCCGACTGATGTCTCTTTTGTCCAGATAACAGAACACTCCTGTAAACCTGGAACATCATCATCATACTCACTGTCATCAATACCGTTATACCATTAGTATAAAGCCTGAGTTTACACTATATACTATGTTTTCCAGAAATGTCTGTACTTACACTGCTGCTGGCCTGAGGCTGAGACCTGTAACACTTCATTATGTTCTGGAAGGATTTGTCCTCTTTAGTCACCTGTACAACCCACAAGTTACAGAGAGTGTAAAATACAGCAAGAAAACACATTTGCCTTACATTTTTGATTTCAGTTTAATTTCTCTCCCACACCTTAGCCATGACATAGATGGCACACATGAGCAGTTGATCAAGGTGGCGATCGATCATGAGCTCAGTGCAGTGCACTAATGAGTACTCGAAGCAGGTCCAGATCTTCCTGCGTAGATCTGTGCTTATATCCAGCTTTACACACAGGTCTCGGAGACGCACGCTGGCCAAGTGATACACCTGAGACACAGCACAATTTGGGGGCGGAGGTAAAGCATAAAAAATGTACATAATGTAAGTGTAGACAACTTGCAGTATTTAAGCCTGATTTTCTGTTGTTTAGTAAGTACTTATGTTATACTGTAGATTATAAAAAAAAATCTTTCTAAAACCTGGACATTCTTGCTCACCTTGCGGAAGAACAGACAGAGGGAGCCGGTTCTCTGTGCTTTGTTTGCAGTTCCCTGCTGAGGGCTCATCTTGGCCTGCTTGTTAGCTGATGAGCTGGTGTGAGCAGTGCCAGCAGGCATGGTGGTCATCAGCTGTTGGGTGTTCACTGAGCCAGCCAGAGCCTGGGCAGTGAGAGGCTGTAGTCCTGGTCCACTTTGCCCTGTCATGGTCACCTGCACTGGAATAAATGTGATGCCTCCATTCTCATTGGCTATCCCTAAAGACAGAGAGACATTCTATGTTATCATTCAAATCATAATGCTTGTAACTGGGCATTTAATTGCAATAAAAATAGGTAGCTAAACCTTACAATAACTTATAGCAAAAAACTAATACATACACAGTTTGCACCCACTTAGCTGGTTATTACTTATTACTTCCCTACTGAATTAAAAACGACTAGGTAGTTGCTACACCTTGCACGGGTATTGTGACAGTCTGTCCGTTGTTCGCAGTAACAGTTGCTGTTGCCATAGTGACCACAGTTTGGCCTGCTGGTATAGTGCTGACCAATGATGGTTGGCTGACTCGGTTTGGAGGAGGGTTAGAGGTCATCTCTGAGTCCACGAAGAGGCGCCTGCGTGCTGCACCCGTCGGTGGGGTGCTGTAGCGCTCATGGAGCGCTGTGGAAGTGGTGGATACTCCTGGAGGGAGCAAGAGGATTAAAACATATCGAAAAAGAGTAAACGAACTCAATGACTGAATTAAACCTTTAACATCTAATACAGAATACACTATTACACTGAACATTTTTAGTAAGTCATTTGTATTACAGGCCTTTACCTTTTGCTGATCCTGCACTACTAGTGCTGAGCTCATTTTTTGGGGTGTGAAGGTTGCCAGATCCATTCTCCAAGTATTGAGGAGGCATGACCTAACGTGCATATCCATTAAGAGAAATTATTTTAATTCCCATTTCAAGATGGGAAATGCAGATATATAACATTAATTAGTTATTAATTAGCAGTACACTGAACGTTTTTTGGGCGGCACGGTGACAGAGTGGATAGCACTCCTCCCTCATGACATGAAATGGCATGGGCCGATTCCCGCCAAGGGTATTTCTGTGTGGAGTTTGCATGTTCTCCCCGAGCTTACGCGGGTTTTCCCCGGGTACTCCGGTTTCCTCCCGCCTCCAAACACATTCGATTGGGCATAGGTGAATTGGCTACTCTAAATTTTCCATAGGAGTGAATGTGAGTGTGAATGGTTGTCTGTCTCTATGTGTTAGCCCTGCGATTAATTGGTGATTGTCCACGCTGTACTCCGCTCACGACCTAAGTTAGCTGGGATAGGCTTCATCGCCATTGCAACCCTGAACAAGATAATCACTAGACAATGAATGAATGAATGTTTTTGCCTTAAATGGTCAAAGATTATATTTATCTTTTAGTTTTGTCTTTTTCTCTATATGGTTGCATTTAGTGAATAATGGCATCAGAAACTGTTTTTGTAAATCGAATTAGTAAATAACTATAACAGTGCCATACATTAAAAACATTTATTTGAAGCAAACTAGTTAAAATAATTTTACACTCAGTGTCCTGAAAGTCTGGGCCAGGAATTTTCATTTCAGTGCATCGCTTTCGTTAATTCCTTAAAGATAGCATGGTTAGAAACAGGTGTTCAGTCTCACCTCCTGACAGGAAGGCACACGTTTTTTGGCCCCTTTAATGCTCCCCCAGAGCGGGGAACTCTCTTTCCAGGCCAAGCTTTCCAGCACCTGCTCCTCCACATGGTTTAGATGCTTCACCACTTCCCTGACGAGACCTTCCTCGGCCCGAACCAGCACCTCGATTACCTAATGAGTGGGTGAGTATGCAAAAGTGTGAGATAAATCCTTTCAGATCTGTAACTCTGAACTGGAATGGAATAGTATTGTTCGTTTGTATTTACTCACTTTATAAAAATGATAAGGGGGAATTTCAAAGGTCTGTAGAACCCACTGGAACTCACCAGGTGGGTGGTACGAGAAGATGACAATCTCTAGACAACAGGCTATCAGAGAACGGTGGAACATGTCCTGCTCTAAAATACACTGGAGAAGACACTGCCACTCAGTGTGTGCTTCATAAACAACTTAAACATTAAAATGTCCTAACTACTTAGCATGAACAATGCATAATATTTAGAATCTACAACTCTTCAATTAATCTTGTTTTATTATATTTAACATTAACATACGCCATGTGTTAAACACCTGAGTAAATATGTTTATCAGTGTGCCCACGTTCCCCTAACTGACATGAAACAACACCTTAAGGAACATGTCTGTCGCTGTTAACCCTCTTGTTAAACCACAGAACTGTGGTTTATGAATATTTCCACCTGCACACAACGTTCAAGCATGCAACAACCATGCTGTAATTTCATTTTTGCAACGCCACGCAGATTCTTAACTGGACTGAATGAACATTTCACTTTTCAGTTTTAACATTTAAACAAATATCAAACAACACCTGTTAACACATTGTTAATTTAATATCTCGTATTTGTGGTTTGCTTGTTAATATAGTATTATATGCAAGGAATGTATATATAAGGAAGCTAAAGCAACACAATAAATATACTGTATACTATATAATATTTTGATATCCACATTATGAATGAGGGAAATCTCACAGAGAGGTCACTGTCTCCAAGTCTCTTCTTCTCCTGGTCAATGATGCTCTCCAGTGTCTTATAATACAGCGCCTCAGCTAGGCTAAAATATTTCCCAGCAATATCTGCAAGCGTATGAAAAAATATAGACTTAATATCTCAGTGTTTTTAACATTCTAGATAAATGCACCAATCCTAATGTGGTAAATATTGTTAAAGAGTTGTAACATGTTAACATTTTAAACCTTTTGCTGGGCCTCCGCTTTCCACTCCCTTGGCTTCATAGCTCTGAAGGAACACTTCAGACATCTCCTTTAGCCTGGATGCTATAGCTTCACTAGGGTCCCTTGCACAGGCTCTAGTTTTTAGAAATTTAAAAAATGTAAATATCTAAATCTCTAAATCACAGTGTATTCATAAGACATTAATTGTTAAATGGTGGTGGTTAATTATTGCTAATGATAAATTAATCAGTGGTGGCTCAATGGTAAGGCTCTGGGCCAGTGATCAGAGGTTCGGGTTCAAGCCTCACACCAGACAAGCTACAATCATTGGGTCCTTGAACAAGGCCCTTAACCTCAGTTGCTCCAGGGGCACCGCATGTTCTGGCTGACCCTGCGCTCTGACCCCAGCCTTCAAATTCGTATGCTGGGATATGCGGAATAAAAACATTTTACTGCATGTATGTGTATGTGATAAATACGATCTGAATTTGAATTTGAATTAAAACCACCAAACCAGCATGGCCATCACAGGGCTTAGTGCCATAAAAGCTGTACTCTTGTTTGTAAGCATATACCCAGTGAGCATCGCATCCATATAATAAACGTGTGTGTGCTGTTGTTATTACTTCAGCATGTCTCTCAGTCTCAGTCTCGGCCTTTGTTTGAGTCCTGACAGGAGACTGTGCAGATGTGCAATGCTTTCCATTGCAGTGGACACTGGTGTTCCAAAAGAGTTGTCCTGTAAATACGTCCTCCCAGTCAGTGGAGTGGACACTTTCAATGCGGACGCCTGTGAAGGAGTCATTTAAAAAAAACTCAACTTGATGTATAATTTATCTTAAAGAGAACACATACAGCATGCTTTAAAAGTATGAATCTGTCACAAGAGCTGTTCTTTTATTCATCTTGTCATGCTTTGTAACATTTCCTAAATGATATTCTTTCTCTTTTTCTTATTGTTATATGTATTTTATTATTTGTCTCTCAGTGTATTAATTATGTTAACTCAGCTGCCTATATGCTGATTTAATAATAAAAAGCATTTTGATGGTCAGGGATTTAATGCACATAAAGAAACTAATAATATTTCATCTCGTCAATGTTTGAACTAAAATCAGCTTTTTCTTATGGACTTTGTAAAACCACTGCAATTACTGGGCCATAAGAAAAAGTTCTCAAACAATAGAAGGTTAAAGGATTACCCTGAAATAAGTTTTCATTCTTTAAAAAAAAAAATTTGTGTGTGTGTACATATAAACAGTAGGCATGGGCGTATGTGTGTTTGTGTCTTACAGTAAGAGATCTGTTCAGAATGCTGGAAGGCCGGTCCTGGTTCTTGGTCCTCTCACAAAGAGTACCAATTGGTGTACCAATTTCCTCTTTTGCTCCGTCACTTAGAAATATCCTCTCATCTAGAGAACCTGATGACAGAACATGCTCCTCATACACCCGGTTAAGGGATGCACTTAAAGAAAGAAGGAAAGAAAGAAAAAAAGAAAGAAACCTTTTTAATGTAGATGCTTACTATCTATCTATCTATCTATCTATCTACCTATCTATCTATCTATCTATCTATCTATATAGTTTTATTGTAAATAAAATGTGAGTTTATAAGATTTGCAAATCATTGCATTCCTGTTTTTCATCTAGTTTTTACACAGCGCCCCAACTTTGTTCGGAACTGGGGTTGTTTCTTTAGCACACAGACTTACTGTACTACTGCAGCAGTAAGGTCAAATTACTAAATAGCTTTATTCTTGTAACAAACACTTACAGACTGTCTCCAAAATGAACAGGATCAAGGAATCCAGTCAGTGTCTCTTCTTTGCCCTTTAAAATCTGGGAGTAGGTGAGAAATAAAAATAAGTTTCATCACGTTACTGAAAATCCAGTGTGACTGTAAAAAACAATCATGATTTTCAGTACACTTCCACAATGTACTCATTAAGGACTTTATAAGCTTATAAGCATTGCATGCATTATATGTTCCGATATAAAGTGAATAAATACACTTCCCTAAAGGTTAGATAACAAATGGGTACAAACAGTTCATCATCACATTTGTAAAATATATCAACTCAAAATGTGGTAAATACATGTTAATCTTTTTCAGATGATCTTGATTTCTAACCTTGCGTTCGAATAGTTTCTTGATGAAGGGCTTCCAGAAGTGTTCCTTCACCCCTTTAGCATCGAGTACCACACCATGATGCAGTTCACACAACTGCTCTATGAAGCAAAGTGGGCCAGTGCCTGGTTTATAGTCCTTATTGTTAAAATCCTCTGATAGGCCTATACACACACATACAACATAGACAGAGACAGTTACAGGTGAAGTACAACGCTGATATGGCAGATGTAATGTCATGTTGGGAATGTGGTGTCTCAATGGCTTAGTCTTTGGTTCAGTGATAAGACGGTTGGGGTTTGAACCCTGGAATTGGCAAGTTACCATCACTGGGCCCTTGAGCAAGACCCTTAACCCTACTTTCTCCAGGGGCGCTGCATGCTCTGGCAGACTGCGCTCTGAACCTCAGCTTGCTAATAAGCTGGGGTATGCAAAAACTACCCAATTTTACCCTGGGGATTAATACAGAATAAAAAATAAAAGTGTTGTGTCCCTCTCTGGAAAAGTGTCTAATGTGTGTGGATATCAGCCTGTACCTTTGAATGAGGGGTTGAGCAGATCTTTGCGACTGGAGCACAATAGAGAGTTGGAGTAAACCAGGTCAATTGCACAAAGCAGCAGGTGATAGGAGTTTACAAGGTCATCACTGATCATAGGAAAGTTTCCTACACCGGGCAAAGGGACACAAAATATAGGTGGGGTTTCAAATACCACATATGAAATTACCCAAGACTAAATGATTCTGATTATAATATATTGAAAGTTTAGAAAGTTAAATGAAGTCTGCAAGCATAATATTTGACCTGGGTAAGGTCTTGTATAGCACAATACAAGCAACCACTAACTACGCTCGGTTCTCATCCACAAATCAAACACTGACAGTTTGAGCTGCAACAAACTTAAAAACAGCAATATCACACACAGACACACACTATATCTGCCAGACAGAACCCCGATCGGCTTGCATAACAGGAAATGTCTGCAGGAGAGAGGCGCCTTTTCTCGGCGATGTGGTGTAGATTTATTTCTTCCTGTTTAATTGATTTCCAGAGAAACTTGCACATACAAGAGCCCAGACAACAATCCCCATGGCCTTGGCAATAAATAATGATGAATATTTAAACCATGACAACACCACACCACCTTCTATCAGCTGAACGCAATCTGGAAACTCTGCCACTATTTATGTATAGAGGTATACATATTATATCAATACATAAACATGCTCTGAACACTACAAACTCTTTACGGCAAACCTGTTGCCCTTATGTCCATGATAAAAGTTATAATACTAATTTAAAAAGAAATTAATCGTATTCATATATAATATTTTTAAGCTTCACATTATAGTACCAAAGTAACTTTAATATTACTCGTCCTATAACTGAAGTCAAACAAAATCTGTAGACAATGCAGAATTCTTATTACCATGTCATTAACATTCAAGTTCAAACGCACATCATATTCTGCAACATGTACTTACATGATCCGCAATGGAGTCCTCAAATAAAGCAATAAAAAGCTGCATTATAACGCTTCAATAATAACAATTTCTACAAATGACAACGGCAGAATGACGAGGACTTAAACTAAAGTCTGATAGAGGCAAATAGAAAGGAAGTCAAGTCTGTTCCACTTGCCCTGCAGAGACCATTGGCTACTTAAATACAGACATGTCCTGACTTGTCATCTGCACTGGTTGCTATGATAAGCAGTGCATGCTGCACATGATTGTCTCAGTCAGTATGCTTATTTTCGTTCCCCTGCTGTTCTTTCTGCAGCTGTCAAAATCTATTGTTCTCTAATGTCATAGAGCTATGCCGTGTTTTATGCTTAATGTGATGCATAAAACACAGCAATGCATTCCTCATCTTATTTCTCTTTGTTTCTCTGTAGATGCATTATAATTACTAGAAGTGGACGAAACGATTAATAATACAAATGCTGACGGGTTTAACATATGAATGCGTTCACTACTGAGTGTATGCGAGTGCAACAGCTCATATAAGCCGTACAAAGCCTCAATGTAATGATTCAATCATTACAGACTCCCATCAAGACACTCTTTCAAAAATTCTCCCCTGCTTTTTTACTAGTATTTGTGCAAAAGCACAATGCAAAGTACACTGTTTTATAAGAGGTCACGTAAAATGAATGCAGCGGGTCAGCATGCATGAGTGTGTCTGTGTGCCAGCAAGTCCCCTGTGGCCTCTAGCTCAAGCCGACACAGGCCCTAATAATGATTAGTGGTCACATGACCAAGGTCTTTTGTTAGCATCCAACAGGAGTAAGCGTTACACACTCCATGGCACTCCTGCAGAGAATTTACCTAGAAAAATATATTCAAAAACCATTGCCTTTGTCTTCTGTACCTTCGGCTTATGCCATTTAATTCTTTCTTTTCCTTTATCACTGCTGTGACTTTCTTCATCTTCAGATAAATGCATTTGTTTTTATTTAATTAAGCTTTTTTTATTTGGCTTAGTTTCTCTGGCTTCATTTGGGCTTCGTGCGCAATCCAACATACACAAATCTTAATTATATAACTTTGAAATGGAACTTATTTCATTTTTATGACTCTCACTATAATAATAATACAGTAGACATGTGCAGTACATTCAAGGCAATATAACCATATGTAATAACAATAGTACATTAGAGGGTTTTTTAAACAGCATTTCCAAACAGTACCCAGGACAGTTCTGTGATCTTAAGGGCTCATAACTTATGATCTTATTTGTGAGGTTTTGGTGAGGTACAATCATGTAGTAACCGTTCTTGTTTAGCCGTGAAAAACATCACAAAAAGTATAAAACAGCACACATCATCATCATCATACATACTGAGCTCAAAAGAGAACTTTGGAACAAAAAGTCTAGGGGATGAAGCTGGCCACTGATCTAACTTGTCATATAATGCTTAACCCTTATTCCTGACTACTAACGCTAACCCATGAGATACTAAATACACTAATCTACCCTGAAACACACTCAGCTGTCTTCTCATGTAGGAGAATCAGTATCAGGTCTGATCTTAACCCTGGATTTTAACTCTTGCATAGTATATCTACAGCACTTAAGCCAAACACAAAAAAACAACATTGCAAATGACCATTTTAGGTATGTGCAAAATCATGTTCCTTACCTTTCGCATGCACAAACAGGACCCAGCTAAATTGGAAGAGCTCTGCCACGGTGCAGGGATGTCGTCTAAGAACACAGAAAACAGCAAGCTTAGTCGTCTTATAAAAAAGCAAGTGTACAGTTGTAAACAGTTTATAGCTTGGCACATAGACCAGTTAGGATTAAATGTTGTATTATTGTAAACTTCATGTGGTGTTCAATCCAAAGATAAGTTTATAGGTTACATCAGATATTGTTTACTAAAGTTATCATATATATATACACTGCATTGTAAACCTTGTAAAGCTAAATTTACGTTTAAGAACAGGCTTAGTAAAAAAATAATTGTATTAGCTATGCCGCAAGAGACCGTTAGCATTGCCTGAATCATGTCAATGTTACAAATTCTGCCCTCATACGTGCCTACAGTAGATGGGTCCATTAAAAAACCTGTTTACACTAATGACCTACTTCTGTTTCCTGCTTCTGTGTGTTCTGGGTGGTTCATCAGATGGAGGTTTAAATATGTCTTTGAAAATAGGGACGTATTTCTTAAAAATAACAGATGACACAGTGAAGTTCCTCTCCAGCTTTTCTGTGCTCTGTCGGAATTCCTTTGGCAGGTTGGCCATGTCCTGCCATTTCTTCATTTTGCTAAAAAACTCTATCAAACTGCAAAGAGATCAGAGAAAGATCATTCAAATATGCACTGAATTATGTATACATTTAAATATGATCAAAATACCATAACCTCAATCAGACAAATTAAAGTCTGTGATTATAACCATGATGGCAACCTTTATTGTGTTTTTGGATTGTCAAACACAGACTGTTTATCATAATAGAGATGGATAAACAATTTAGTAATGATTACAGAGCATAAATAGTTTTTTGCTTTTAAAGCAATGCTTTCAACTAGCTTATAGTTTGTGCGTCTGGTAAGATGTAGATGTGTAATATATACTGCATATAATATACACAACCTGTATAATGTTGCTAGCCTTGTCAATAAATGATGTCAATATTGATATTTTCAATTAAATAATTTTGCTTACTTACATTATCAGTAGAACTGTTTTTCTTATTAATTATGACATAAAATAACGTATGATAGAATGTGCTTTTATGCGCCATTCGTTCTGGCTGACCCTGCGCTCTGACCCCAGCGTTCAAATTCATATGCTGGGATAGGGATATGCGGAATAAAAACATTTCACTGCGTGTATGTGATAAATAGGATATGAAAATTAAAATGAAAGTTGAATATTTTTCAATAAAATAATTCCCTTAAATTCATTTTAATTATACCACAGCAATTTTTGTTAATTATATTACTACATACATACACCCAACATCAATTAGCGATAACTGAAATTCTATCTGATGGAGTGAGAAGTGTGCTCCATGATTTAAAACGTCAATGCAAACTCAATTCTGCACATTTAATGCTTATCAGAACCGCTAATGTGTTGTTTACATGCATAGCACTGCTTCATTAAAGCTATAAATGTAATGATTTTTTTTGTTTGCTTGTGTGTCCAGTAATTATGAAGCTGTCATGTCACACCTCTGTTCTGAAGAGCGGAGAATTCGTGTGAGGGACACATAGTTTCCATCAGCTATGCCTTTACCAACGGTGGGCACAGATGTCCTGCAGGCCACATACAGGGCACAAGCCAACCAGTGCAGGTCACTACCCTGATAGAGGCACAAAGAAAAAGAGTATGAGAGACAGAGTAGACAGGAAAAAATATTATTATTACTATTATTAAGTGATGATTACTTAATTAAAAATAATAACAAATTAGTATTACAACTACTACTAACAATAATCACCATCATCATCATCAAATATTCAAAACAAAAATAGATTAGATAGATAGATATTATTATCAATATATAAAATAATGTTATTAATAAAACAATAACATAATTAATACAAATAATATGTAAAAATATGCTAAACATATTCTTACATCCTATTTTGTTAAAGAGCTTGACTTTTTTCAGGTTTTAAACTGTTAGTTTGAGCATATAGTCCGGCACAAAGATATGCACAGGCATGTGTGTAACATACATCATGTCATGAATGGTTGTCTGTATCTAAGTGTTAGTGTTAGCCCTGCGATTAACTGGTGATTGTCCAGGGTGTACCCCGCCTCGTGCCCTAAGTTAGCTGGGATAGACTCCAGCACCCGTGAACAGGATTAGCGCTAGACAATGAATGAATGAATGAATAATGTATTGTTCAGTACCTACATTACAGTAAAAATAACAATACAAACAAAGTTACTGTGTGTAATACAGACCCACAGAGGAGTCCTGAAAATTGAGGTCTAATGTATTGGTTTAAACCGTTATTAATCATTTTGTTCATTATTTTGTACATAGTTTATACAAAAATAAAAATATATACATAAAACATTAGCTGAAATAAATGCAGTTGCTTTAGTATTGGGCTAAAAAGAACATTTTGATAACGTTCTTTATTTAAAGTGTGCTACAAAGATTGAGCTGATTTGTAGTAGTTTACAGTATTCTGTGTTCAGTAGTAATTTTTTTAAAAGACATCTGAGTTTAGAGCTCAGTGTGTAATGAGAGATAAGGCCTGTGGGGACTGGGAGATCTCAATCCAGCCCCTTGAGCTAAATCAACAGCTAATAGCCACCGCAACACACACACACACACACACACAATCACAAACATATGAGTGTTTCGGGTAGTGTAGGCTACATGCCTATACCGGTGAGATGTCCGAAACGGGCCCGAGGAAGCAGCAAATAGCTCTTACTTTCTCTTACCTCTAAAGTGTAATTTTTGCTGATATTTTCGTAACTCCTCCATGCCGTGTTACCGGCCTCCTCGTCCATATTCAGAGCTCGACAAAGATCTTCAAACGACAGCCTTCTTTTTTGCACAGCCTCTTCCTCTTCGTTCATTTTTACGCATAAAATCGAACCAGACAGTTATAGACTAGTCGTAACGTTTTTGGCTATCTAAAACCAGCGATAGGCTAAAAAATAAAACGCGCAGTTAAATAACGACTCATTTGCAGAGCTAAAAGGTTAATTAAACCTGTACCGAGGTGTTTCAGGCTGTGCCAGAGACTGTAGCTACACTTCTACACACTGTAGCCATTTAAATGCCCTTTGACTGACAGATATTGTTTTGCGTAGTGGACGTACGCCACTAGCGTATTATTCGGCTAGAGAGGCGTTGGGGTTAGCGTAAATCGTATCGCGAGATACGTAGAAAGGCTCTTCTCTTCCATGACACGGAAATGCTAACCCCGCCCCCACACGTCACAAATATAGTCATTGACTCGACTGTTCGCGGAAAAAAACAGTTGACTCTAAATCAGTTATTATGTCGTTAAAATATCGAAAGAAGTCGCATGCTTCCTTCAAGAGCGACGGGAATTATATAGTTATTATATACGAAATATGGAACACGTAGCATAACGGTTTCCGATATCGGAATCACAAACACATGCCCATCAAATATACAGAACCCGAGATTCTTCGTGTTACTATGAGAAAAAAATAGAACTATAAAAATGTTTTTTTTATGAAAACACCGAATAAATGAATTGGCTCAAATGGAAAGCTCTGCGCGATACTAAAAACCGACTCTTCTAATGGAGCCGAATCTTTGAAAAGATCCAGACCTTAAGAACCCATGCAGGCAGAGCGGGAATTCATTTTGATGGGCACACCATGCGGCCAATCACATGCGAGGACACACTAGGCTCATACCATTATATAAAATAAGGAAGGGGTATGGAGCTCCAAACACCACCGTGAGTGTAGTGGTAAAGGCCAGGCACACAGCAAAGCTGAGCAGGAGCGGCCGAAGATTTGGCTTTTCCGACTGGAGTCGACTCTTAGAGCCGGCTCGTTTACGAACGACACATTACTCGTGGTATGGACATTTGTTTGCTAGCAACGGTCGCTGTGGATTCACAATGCATGAATCTGTGAATCGCTAAAATTATTATACAGGTCTGTTATTTTCATCTTATCAAATTTTAGCCCGGCTTGAAATAGCGTATTGTATTATTTTTGCATAAAGTAATGAAACTGAAAAATTGTGTTCGTTATTGCCCGGATGGTGGCATACTACTAGTTAACTAAAGTTAGCATATAAATTATTACTACTGTATAGAGAGTTGTTGATGGTGCCTGGATGGTAACAGCAAATAGACAAGAGACATAGGTTTTGGCCGTATAGTTATATATATATATATAGCTACTATTCTGTAGGAATAATTTTCAATTTTTTTTAACGCTGGTCATTAAAATTTCGCTAGTTTGTAATTTCCTCATAGAAGATTAGGGTTAGGGTTGAAGACAGACAAACTATTGGCATTTGTTAGCAAATGACTGCAAACATTTGTGCTTTTAGATTTTACCATGTCTAGCCTGACTTTAGCTGACGAGACTGCTGGGGATTTTCCTGTCGGGGACATCATTTTAAAACTCAACGGGTTCGGCAAACGAGTTTTAGACAACGGTAAACATCTGTGTTTAAAAAAAATATTTACTTTGTTTCTGCAGTTAAAAACTGCATATCAGAATCACAACTCCAGGTGGGTGTCATGTGAGTGGAAGATAGTGTATGGTGCTTTTATCACCCCCCCACCCCCCCACACATACATTAAAAAGATCACACACAAAGAACACCTTTAAATGGGTTATAAAAAAAAAAATTATTTTGAAGAGAATCATGAGCTGTAAATCAACTGAGGGGCCATTTATGTTGCAACAATGGTCAAATGAGATATTACTTAAATATAACTTTAATCCGTTCATAATGAGTATTTGTTTGTCCAGTCTGACACTCTCGACACTTTGCTAAATCTGAATGAATTTTGTCTGAAGATTCGTCCCTTTCCCAAAATGCCAGAGCCAGGCAAACTGTGGCGAAGATCAGCCGGGAGGACCTGGAGGACCGATATTTTCGTATGCAGGAGGAAAACCTCCTACTTAAACAGCACTCTCACAAACAAGAGGACAAGATCAAAAGGTACAACACTTGTTTACGGAGTTTGTTACTTAAATGCTCACGGACTTTCTGATTTTTTCGATTTGTATGTGTTGGGAGTTCAGGATGGCTACCAAGCTAATTCGCTTGGTAAAGGACCGCAAACATCTGGAGCAGGCCTCAGCAGGCAATGTAATAGGAGGCCGGAATGTTGAAATGGAGGAGATGATTGAGGAGCTGCAGGAGAAGATTCATGTACTGGAGAAGCAAAACAATGGACTCAAGCAGCGTCTTCTTACAGCAAAACAGCAGATTCAGACCCAGAGTCGTAGACCGAGCCCCTACAGTCACATTCAATCTCGCATTAAGACAGGACTGCGCCAACATCGGGAGAGCACGCCTGTACCACCTCAGCAGCCATTAACACCTGGAGGAGGTAATATACACAGCTGCTAATGCCAATCTTCTTCATGGGGCAGTTATACAGAGGAAATTCAAATCAATTACATTTTATTTGCAGAAACTAGACATGAGGGAGAAATGAGCAGCAGACCCCTTCATGGGCTTCAACCTCGCTATGGACACAGTCTTCTGGATGAGGCTCGCACAGAGATCCGTAATCTGTAAATTTTTCCCATCATCTCCAATAGTAATAATAACATCCAACAGGTTCAAGTATTTCTACCTCTACAGTGAAAATTTATTGTTATTTTCTTTAAAGGGAGAATGTGATAGAAGCGCAAGGGGCTCAGATGGAGCAGATGGCGAGTTCAGCAGAGCTGTTGAGAGAACAGTTACGGATAAAGGAGAGAGAGTATGAAGAGTCTCTCCTACAACTCCGAGAGCAGCAGACCACTGGCCAGAGGTTCATTCATATATTTGCTAAATATTTATATAATAATTGTTAGAGATCCACTGATATATCGGTTTTGTCAATTAATCAGCACCGATAGTTGATATCGGGAACTATCTTTATTGGTCAAAATGCAATTGTTAGAAAGGTGTTACTTATTTGTTTTATTATTTTTTGTGGTAATAAGTAAGAAAGGCACTAACTATCAAGGGGTATGTATTTAAGAAAGAAGTCTTTTGGCAACCTTTTGAAGACAGCCAGTGATTTGGCTGTTCTGACACTGATGGGAAGTTCATTCCACCATCTTGGCGCCAGAACAGAGAAAGGTCGTGTGGCAGACCTATCGTGTGTCCTGAGGGAGGGTGGGACCAGTTGAGCAGTGCTTATTCCTCTGAGTGAGTGCGGTGCGTGGTGTGATGTGATCTTTAATGTAGGTGGGTGCTGTTCCCCTTTTGGCTTTGTAGCCAAGCATCAATGTTTGAAATCTGATGCGTGCCGCTACTGGAAGTCAGTGCAGGGAGCGCAGTAACTGGGTTGTGTTGGAGAACTTTGGGAGGAACTTCGGTAAACGAGTCGTGCAGCTGCATTCTGGATCTGTAGAAGACTGGTGGCACTCAGAGGTAGCCCTGCCAGGAGTGAGATGCAGTAGTCTAGTCAGGAAATGACAAGAGACTGCACAAGCAACTGTTGATGAAAACGGGCGAATCCTTCTGATGTTGAAAAGGATAAACCGACAGGACCGTGTTAGATTAGTAACGCGTAGAAAAGGACAGCTGATTGTCCATGATTACCCCAAGGTTGTGTGCAGTAGTTGATGGAGAGATTGAGGAGTTGTCCAAGGAGAGCACGAGATCCTGGCATGGAGATGAATCACCTGGGATGAAGAGCAGTTCAGTTTTGCTGGTGTTGGGTTTCAGTTGATGAGCTGCCATCCATGATGAAATGTCCGACAGACATGCTGTGATCCTCGGCAGAAGCAGAGGTATCTGAAGGAGGAAAGGAAAACATAAGTTGAGTATTATCAGCATAGCAATGGTAAGAGTACACATGTGAGGAGATGACTTTACAGAGAGAGTGGGTGTAGAGGGAGAAGAGGGGACCAAGTACTGAGCCTTGTGGGACACCAGTACAGAGTCTGCTTGGCACCGATGTTGCTCCCCTCCATGATACCTGATATGGACATCCGTCCAAGTATGAAACAAACCACTACCATGTTGCTCCACAAATTCCAAGACACTTGAGGGTAGTCAGGAAAATGTTGTGGTTGACCGTGTCAAATGCAGCACATGGGTCAAGCAGTGTGAGGACTGAGGACTGGCTGAGGTTTTTCAGTGACTCTCAAGAGGGCAGTCTCTGTGGAGTGTGCTGCTTTAACGCCAGACTGGTAGGTGTCTTGCAGGTGGTTCTGTGAGAGATAAAGTGACAGTTGATTATATACAGAGTGTTCAAGTATTTTAGAAAGGAAAGAGAACTGTTAAAAACAAAGAATATAACCTATTCATTCTCAGGTCGAACATTAAGGACAACGTGGAAATGATAAAGGTGCAGAAACAACTAGCTGAGAAAGAAAATTCCTTCACTGTGCTGGAGGGAAGATTCCTTCAATTACAAGAGGTAAAAGGGGATTATTAGGACTTGGAATTGGAATAATTAAATGTCATTAGTATCATTGTTATTTTTGAATTAAGATTTAAGACACTAGACAAAGAAAATTGTGATTTATAAAAGTAGTTTGACAATTTCCTGTAATACAGTATTTCCCAATAAAGCTGATTAGCCGAGACATGTTTGCTACGCTGCTTTAGTTAACTATTGTTTAAGCTGTGTGTGTAAAGTATAATCAATGGGGGTTTATTGTTTTTTTGAATTCAAATTAGAGATATGAAGGATTGTATTTCAAGTCTAACCTGTGGCGTTTCACCAAGTAAAGATTGATATACTTTATTTAGCTTAATAAAAAAATCATTTTCATTAAAATTCTGCTTAAAAGAAATTAATTTAGACATATGTCTATAACCTCATGAATGTATGCAGAGCCAGAAGACCCTAAAGGCTAGCCATGACACAGCAATGGCTAAAGTGGATGAGCTTACCAGACAGCTGAAAGAAGGGAAGCTGAGGATTCTGGGCCTGGAGAATCAGTTACAAACTAAAGCACTGCAGGATAAAAGGACGTCTGAGGTATTGTTAAACACAATCATCAACTGACTTCATTGAAAGGCTGTCAACAGATCAATATCAAAATATATATTTTGAGTTGACCTTGTTTCTTTCAGTTGCTTGAGCAAATTCGGGATTTGGAGAAGGAGCGGGACTTGCTCAAATCGAACTGTGACAAATTAGTGAACAGGTAAGTAAATAATTAGTAGCAGAATATCAGAACTGAATGAAAAATTAGAAGTGTCTGGTGTAGAAGTGTTTTTTTTGTTTGTTTCAGTGCCTTTGATGTTAGTCAGGAACCAAAGTGGAAAATAAGAGAACAGCAGCTCAGACTTCAGATTGCTCAGTTGGAGATGGCGCTGAAATCTGACCTCACTGATAAAAACCAAATCCTAGACAAGATTAAGACAGAGAGAGGTATGACAATGAGTGTATTGTCCTTGTCTTGTTAGTTTCTTTCAGAGCTCATAATATACAAAAAATGAAAATTAGTAATAAACCAATAAAACACAAAAAAATACATGCTTGTTTTTGAAGATTTAAATGAAAAGCTGACAAAGGAGAATAAGGAACTACAACTCAGCTATCTGGAACAGAAGCAACAGTTGGATGAAATAAAAATTCGCATGAAGTTCTTTACTAAGGTATTATATTATAAAAAACAGTGTGTTCTCTGAGCATACACATCTGCACTCTTAGCCTAATTATATTTTGCATTTTGATTTTGCAGGAGAGTGAAATAGATGCTGCTGAACTAAGTGAAGCGCTAATGTTCATAAAGGCAAGTACTTGGTTTACAGTAACACACTTTGGCTAAAGGTTGTTGGGATATGTTTCCATACAGCCACAAGGAGGCCTGTCACTCCGTCCATGCCAGAGGTGTTCTGGGGGTTCTTCCATTCAAATTTTGCCAAACAATATGTTCCAGTTCAAGAACTTTACTTCTTGTGCACGGGACATTATGATGCTGGAAGGTCCTTGGGCCTCTTATTTCCAGACTTGTGGGATGGTCAACAAGCATTTGCCATTATAGTGTATGTATAAGACTACACTATAATAATGGTATTTTAATGGTGTATCTGTAATGTATTTCAAAGCAGGAGAGAGGTGCAGTCAGGTGCAGCGCCACCTATCAAAATGTAAAGTTTAACTAAAATGAATGGAAATATTACCTATTGCCCAGCAGCACATCAGTTATTACTTTATCATGAATAAAGTTATTGTCTCTTAAAAGAAAGAGTTGACTCAGAATCGCTGAAATGGCTCGTTTTAAACTTGAATTCCATTCCCCAAATTTCATACATCACAAATTCTTACATTTACATCCATGCTGTTGTTTACATTGGAGTATCTCCAATATGGCCGCGCATCCAGGTAACTGACCAAACCGGGATGTAGGTGCAAACCCTCTATTGTTTATAAGAGTTCTGTTTTCCAATCACAACTGCCTGGTCATTGGACCAATCAGAACCTCATGCAAAAGAGGGTCTTGGTAAGATCTTTGAACGAATCGATTGAGAGTCGTTGAGAATTAACGTCAATTTAAATGCATAAGACAAAAACCATGATGGGTCACATTAATAAATGGGTCACTATATAAACATTTCCTGTTTTTTAATAGCGGTACAATTAGAGTACAAATTGGGTGTTTAAAACAATTAATAAAACAGAAACATGGTGACCTTTTCATCTTCTATTAAAACGATCTTACAGGTGCGTAAAACACAGAAGAATGGAGAGCTGAGTTTCCTGGAAAAAGTGGAAGAGGAGGTTCGAATAGATACCGAATGCTCACTGAAAGAACTCCAGGCTACTTACGCTGAGACTGTCCAAGAGCTCGAGAAGACAAGAAACATGCTCATCATGCAGCACAAGATCAATAAAGACTACCAGGTATAGCAACAGGAAAATAAAATAAAAGTGGTTGTGTTTCCTGTGTTGTGTAGACCCCTATGGTCTAAGTGCTTTCAGATATCACAGCTCTTTAAAAAAAAAAATAAAAATGTCATGCTATTCAGGCTGAAGTCGAAGCCGTTACACAAAGGATGAACGATTTGAAGATGGACAATGAACTTAAACAAGAGAAACTGGCTCAGCTCCTGGACATGAGAGCAGCAAAGATAAAGAAACTTGAAGGTTTGACTAGACATAAAATAACTTCATACTGCTCACACTGATCAGCCCTAATATTTTTCTTTGTTTATGTAGCCCAATTGAAAGACATTGCTTATGGTACCAAAGCCCACGTCTTCCGACCTGACATCACAGACAATGATGTGGCTGATGAGTTTGATGAAACAGTACACCTGGCTCGAGGAGAGAACCTTTTGGAGATCTACCTTGGCACGGCACGGTTCAATCCTGAAGTTCTGGAAAGTCTGGGTGAAAAAGAGCCCGCAACTTTCTGCACTTATGCCTTTTATGACTTTGAGCTGCAGTCTACAGCTGTAGCACGAGGGTTGCAACCAGTTTATAATTTCACCTCCCAGTACCTTGTGAAGGTGGATGACCTTTTCCTGCACTATATCCACAGCAGCTCTATCACTGTGGAAGTACAGCTGGCCGAGTGCCTGACTTTCCGCACCTTAGCTGCAGGACAGATTCGGCTGAGTCAGGTTCTGGAGCGTGACGGGAAAGTTTTTGGTACCCTGCAGCTTGTAGGTGAGTTCAAAGAAACGTATGCATACATGCATGAACGATGTCTGCTGTGTGTTCTACGGTCAGTCAGTGTGGCGATTGTACAGTGACTTGCGAAAGTATTTGGCCCCCTTGAACTTTGCGACCTTTTGCCACATTTCAGGCTTCAAACATAAAGATATGAAAC
>JAOUQX010000009.1:6911931-6933996 GCA_028566295.1 Liobagrus marginatus | reverse complement strand
TTGTTGATTCTTCACAAAAAATTACAGTTTCATATCTTTGTTTGAAGCCTGAAATGTGGCAAAAAGTCGCAAAGTTCAAGAGGGCCGAATACTTTCGCAAGGCACTGTATATATCGCCCAAACCATAACACGCGGTATAGCACGGTTAAAGTTGAACAGCAAAACATCCAGTACAACGGCAGTAAGAGAATCTTCAACTGTCTATTTTTGGCGAGTCTGTGCTCACTGTATCGACAGATTCTGATCCAGTTTCCGGTGGTCACATCCCATTCACCTCATGTTTTGGTGTGCATTCTGAGATACCTTTCTGCACAGTATGCAAAAGATAGATATTTAAATGACTGCAGACTTTCTCTCATCTCAAACTGCTTTGGCATTGACCTGTATCTGCTTGAAATTATACCATTGCTAGATGAAAATTTGAATGATTGTGTATGTAAAAGACTGTCCAGATTTGCTTTATTACTAAGAAAGTGTCTGGTGAGTGTGTATATTCATACTACAGAATAGATGGAGAAAAATCAGCAACTCTTACCATGGAAACCTGCCAGGCAGGGATTTTTCTGTCTCTGGTTTGCCCTCTAGTGGTTACATCTTATACTCTTCTTGATAAACGTGCTATCCTGTGAATATGTAAACAATCTTTATTTTGTTTCTATTTTGTACATGTGTTAATTGTAATTTACCAATTTATAATTTATTTTGGGTACAATATACGAACATTCGTTTTTCTGTTTTGTTCTTGAATGCTATTAACTGTTGTTGTCTCATAGGATTCAGTGGTGAGTTTAGAGTTTTTGGCACTTTGGAGTACTGGCTTAGACTGAAGGTTCCTATGGAGCAAGCCATTCGTCTGTATTTGGAGAGAGTCAAAGCTCTAGGCTATCTCCACTCCAGTCTTAAAGACCAGAGCCAGGTACTGCTAGTACTCACTGTTCCAGATCATCTATTTTAATGTACATTGTGTTCTCATGTTTGGTGGCTGCTGTATTCTTTACAGAATTTGCCACTTATCTGTATGTCATGTCAAGTTATTAATAAGATTTAGCAATGTAGTCAATAACTGATTTGTCTGCATAGTTCCTATAGGTTTTGCTCACTGCAATGTATTTGTTCCAGCCCTCTACTGCCCCTTCCAGCTCTTCATTTAAGGATGGGAACCTGAATGAACTTTACATCACAATACGCTGTTGCAGTAAGCTGAAATCCAGAGGACCTCATACGCAACCGAGTCCATATGTCATTTACAAATTTTATGACTTCCCTGACCATGACACTCCAATCCTTCCCTCTACCAATGAGGCACAGTTTGAGGATCACATGGCCTTTCCTTTGACCATGAACTCAGACCTTGATGCATATTTAAAAGCAGAAGCTATAACCCTGTATGTGTTTGATGACCTTGATCTTGAGAATCAGCTCTATCTGGGCAAAGCCAACGTGCCCCTTATATCTCTGGCTCACGATAAGGCCATCACCGGTAAGAATTTTCTATGTAGTTTCTTTGCTCTGTATCTTCATTCAGCTTGATTGTTGATGAGCATTTGTGTGATAATGGTTTATCAGGTACATTTGAGCTAACAGATCCAGCTGGTCTACCCAGTGGCTACATAGATGTGACTCTTAAATGGAAATTTACATATCTGCCTCCATCTGGCTTGGCAACAGCGCCCGAGAAGGCCAAGTTTTTCACTAAAGAGGCTCCAAGCAAGCTAGCAACTGAGGAATCTAGAAGTGTAAATGAAGTTGAAGTGATTGAAAATATTTCTGCTACGGTGAGGATTATTATTTTATTACCCATGCCCATTACTCAATATACGTAAGCATATAAAACCTTAACTGTTAAGTGTGTGTTTGTATGCAAATGACAAGGGAAATGCATTTATTTGAAATTCATAATTGATCTATCTGATTTGATATTTTTAGACCCCAATGCCAAAGCCCCGATTGCGCACCCTTAGAAAACCTGCTGCTAAAAAAGTTTCATTCTCAAATGTGACCGAGCCTAAAATGCAGGTAGGAAAATTCAAAACTCTGCTGTTCCTACCACACTTCATTACCTACTCATTTGTGTTCATGTACACTATTTGCCCATTTATCAAAAGGCAGAAACTGCTCCACCCGGTGGTGATCGGGAGAACAAGGCTTCTATTGTTTCTACATCAAAGGTTTGTGCATGATGGAATGTTAGGTTTTCTATTCTTCTATGTGCATACTGATGGAAAATGTTATATATTGTGATATATGCAGGAGACTGTCCAAGAGGTCCAGGTGGGACAGATCCCTGCAGTTACAGAGGAAGATGATGAAGAGTCACATTTTTCAGAGGGCCAGATATTCGCAGTCAGTTCTCAGTTAGTATCTGATGACTCCGAGATCTCAGAGGAGCTGGAAGAGCCCGAAGAAGGTGGATCTGATTTGTTTTAAAATAGATCTGTAAATGTATGTACTTTTAAAACATACGCGAGTGCACTTTTGTTCCCTGCCTTAGTCAGAATTAGGTTTGCTTGAAAAACGAGGGTAGCGGAGTGGTTAGCACTCCTACCTAATAGCAACAAGGTCATGGGTTTGATTCCCGCCCAAGGTCTTTCTGTGTTGAGTTTGCATGTTCTCCCTGTGCTTGTGTGGGTTTTCTCCGGGTACTCCAGTTTGCTCCCGCCTCCAAACACGTGATTGGCATAGGTGAATAGGTAACACTAAATTGTCCATAGGAGTGAATGTAAATGTGAATGGTTGTCTCTCCCTGTGTTAGACCTGCGATTAGCTGACAATTTCTCAGCGTGTACCACACCATAGGCTCCAGTGCTCCGCGACCCTGAACAGGCCTTGACCAAGCGGTAGACAATGAAATGAAAGAATGAAAAAAGAGTGATTGGTACAGATACAGATACCTGTAGTCAGTATAAGTAACAAGAAATTACTTGGTATGTTGCGGCTGTCTCATGCGTTTTTTTTTCCCCCACATATAATTTTTTATCATAGCAGTTATATTTTTCATTAATTTATTTAATTGAGTAAGGTGTTATGTGGTGTTAACCACAAAGAATGTTACTTAAATTGGAACAGCTATACAATAACTATTACATACAAACTGAAATACCTAGTTATTATCCTAGTCTATGGATAATCGAAAGATTTATTAGCATTTATTTGCTGTTCCTCTATTTTCCATTTCCCTATCTCATTGATTTAGTTAGTTAACAGTACATTTGAGCAGTTTTTGGGAAGCATGTATGTTTTGGCATACCTCCACTGGTGTGGTGCTTATGGTATGGATTAAAACATTCAGATTGTAAGTTTGAAATGTAATCATGCCATCCAGCAGCAAACTGTCTGGCTGGAAAGCATGAAATACACGCTCTCCGCTATCATAGCTACTAGCCAATCATGTGGATCTATGAGCTTATACGATGAAAGAGGGGAGTTCGTTCTTTCTGCTCTCTACACGTCTAAGATGCAGAGATGTTCAGCGTATAAAATTTTGGTAAAGTTGATCACAATTTCAATAGTAATGTGACACTTGGCGTGAAGTGTAGAAGCTCTCGTCGCAACGAGGCGCAGTAGACAAACGCAGTGGATCTCCTTAACATCTTTTATTTAAAATAAAACAAAACAAACACTTCCAACTCGAGGCACACAGTGGTGCTACACATACGTAAGAAACACAAATAATAACCGACACAGAGGGAGGGGATATACATTCTACTTAAGGTCCGTGTCGTAATGATCTAAATACTGTGCATGCACGTGTGCAATCAGTGATTGACAGACACCACACCTAGACAGTTCACGCCCCTCTATGCCGCCCTCTGGCGGCCGGCCCGGCCACAGTCTTCGGGCGTGACAAGTAACAACTCCATGTACTTATTATATTTGGATTGTGCTTTTAATCAACGTGACTATTATCAGAAAAATATATTGTTTTTTATTTAATTTTACTTCAATGTTGATAACTTTTAAAAAAATATTTCTTACATTTCTAAATGAATTGGCACAAATGATTTGTCGAAACTTATGTATAGAAAAACGGTATGTTGGTTGGTGCAACTTTTGGTCTTTACATTTTCAATAGTTCGTAGACTTAAACAGTGTCAGTTTTCATTTATGATCTACAGCTGAACCTCAAGCTTCCAGCTCTGTATGCAGAGATGGGAAGTAACAGAGTACAACAACTTCGTTACTGTACTTAATTCGATATTTCTGGTACAAGTACTTTACTTCACTATTTATTTGTATGACAACTTTTTACTTTTACTCTTTGCATTTGTATACAAATATCTGTACTTTCTACTTCTTACATTTTTAAACCAGCCTTTTTACTTTACCTTTAATCTGGTTGTTTGCGTGATCGATATTATTTCTTGTCATTGCGCAATCTGCAAGCCTTTTCATAAGATCAATCTATTTTTTGTCATTGCATGGCGTTTTAAAGGTATCGTTGGTGTTTTCCTGCCTATCCCGCATCGTAAACCCACGCTAGTTTAGGTTGTTAGTTTAACACTAACAACACAGAAAAGCAGAACGCAACAAATGGCTACGGTGGAGTCAGCGACGTAAACATGACAGAACAGAGACATTCCTGATCACCCATGGCCGTATACATCCGTCATACACTGTTATTGTGGCTGCGCTGTGCCACATGGCAAGAAGGATGTGCTGCCATGGTGTAACGTCACGCTCCTGCGACGTCTATTCTGTCTGTTTGTTACACATGGAAACAATTAGGGGGAAACGTTCTACTACATTGGTCGTCTTAAAAAACTCACTCTGGGGGACGACTAGAATATTTTAAATTTACCAGTTAAAGGGTTAAAGTATTAATATGACGATGGGTCCAGTTAGCAGCATGACACTTGGATAGGTCGTAGTATTGGCTACTTTAACTACGTCAGAGCCCAGACTTCTTTACTTTAACTGGAGTAAAAAAGTGTAGTCAGTACTTCAACTTTTACCAGAGTCGTTTTAAACATGAATTTCTGTACTTCTACTGCAGTAAAGGATGTTTGTACTTTTGCCATCTTTGGGTACAAGTGTTCACTGAAGGGCATGAAAAACATTTGTAGTATGATTTTTTTCTTCCTTTTTTACTCTGTTAATCCTCTGACAAATTGGTATCCTAAATGGGGTAGTTGTTTTGTTTCTGAATGCCTTCATGTTTTTTTCCTGTAGCAATGTTTTCAATTTTTCACAAGGCCTACCGTACTTTTTTTTTTAATACGTTCACAAGTTCAGCTTGGACTGTTGTATTTTATATCCCATATGTATTCCTGGAAAATCAATTGTGTTCTGGCTTTGTGGAAACATTCCTACCATGTTGTTTGCCAGGCCTTGGTGAAGGAAGACCTTCTTACAGCAATGCAAGATTAAATAAAAAAACAAATCTTGATAAATATTGCACAAGTTGTTGCCAATACCGTGATATGTTGTCTCTCGAGCAAGCAATTGTAATGCTGTTGACCTTGTCATGTTCTCCAGCATGTCACTCTTATCTTCTGTTGTCCTAAGAGGTAGTGCTGTTATTGGGGTAAAAAACGAGAAAGACTAGACTCATGCCTTTTTTCATATTTATGCCTTTTGAACAATCTTATCTACGGTGTTTTTAATGCAGTTGCACTCTTTCATTCTTCAGACATACAGCCAGCAAAACGCGCTGATGTACGTGAATCGATCCTTTCAGATAGTGATGACTGCATTGTGTCTGCTCAGTCTTCCCAGGCCAAGAAACAGGTGTGTACTACTGTGCGAGTGTGTTAAAGCAGGGCTGGGTTTATTAGGAGCATAAAGATTTTAACACAAAAGGCTGAAAGATGCTGACCTTCACACTGATATGGCTTCAACAGAGGAGAAAAACAACTTTCACTAACGTTGAAGTTAACTTCAGTTCTAGGAAGTAGAGTTGCAGGTTGCCGATGTTTTTTAATGCTACTCTGCCCATTGCTTAAAAAACCTTTTAACAATACAGAATACACGTTTATACATTTACGAATATACATTTGTTCATTTTAATATTACATTAATTCCTGCTATGCATCATTGAATATGATTGAAATCTGACCTCTATTAATTTTACCGCATTCACATAAAGCAATCAGTGTCTGATTTAACTGCTTTTGGATAATACTACTAATAATTTGGAAGAGTTTGAGAGTTTTGTATATTTGATATAATTCTTTGTTTTGAAAGCTTGAATTGTTTGCATGTTTTAATGAGATAGTTAAAGTGCCCCTATCATGTGTTTTTTTTGTTCTTAATTTGGTTTTTGGAGTCCCCAACAACAGGTTTACATGCATGTAATATCAAAAGAACTTATAATACGTATTTAAAGTTATGCTATTTCTCAACAGCTCTCAAACGATTTATTCAAAGTTTCATCTTACCATGCTGATTGGTCCGATGACCAGGCAGTAGTGATTGGTCTACTGCGTACAGCGCATTTCAGATGTATAGAGAACGTCCATGAATAATAGATGGTTTGCACCTGTGTCACAGTTTTATCAGTTACCCGGATGCATGGCCATATTGGACATAGTCTGATGTAAATAACAGCGTGGATGCAATTGTAAGAATGCGATGTATGAAATTCAGCGAATGGCATTCAAATTTCCATTTAAAACGACTCGTTTCGCCGATTCAGATGCGACTCTTGAGAGATATTAACTTTATTTATGATGCACTTTCAACTTCACAAATTGGCAGACTCTTTTCATTCATATACAGCTACTGTACATTACACAATGCATGTTATTGTAATTTTTCCAAATCCATGATGGGGGCTATTTAACGCCTATGAGTAAAGATATATGTGTACAGGCAAGTGCTGTTTCTTGTCTTTACCATTCGTGTGAGATGTAAGAATTGGAACATCTTCATATGAGTGATACTGGCAGCGTTATTCCGATCCCACAAGAGGTGTCAGATCACACATCCAACTGCCATAAAGTCACTAAAGACTGACTTCATCTTGCAGTTGGAAAATTGGACAAGAGACAGAATGATAGGTGATTGAGAGAGTGGTAAAGGAGTCTATATGATGAGACAGATGAGAGCTACAGAAAGACAGACCGCTTTTAAACCAAACTCTTAACTGACAGTTTTCATGGCGAAGCCTCTTAAAGCTAAATAAAAACTGTGCTTGGATACTTGATGGACTGACACGAGTCAGAGACAAATAGCTGCAGGTGCATCCATCATTACAACTCCAACATTCCCTGTGGACAGTGTGTCAGCTCTGTGAAAAAGATTATGTCTGTATTGTGGCCATCATTCTTAATAGTTCAGCGCTGTTGGAAGGTAATCTGCGGTTTATAAAATATGAGCAGTGTCTCTGTGATGGATTTTTTTTATTTAGGCACTACTGGAAAAACATAACTTATTGTTAATGCTGGTTCTTGTGAGCGTTTTGTAGAATTAAAATCAAATAGATCTACTCTAAAACAAGATATACTTGCTCGAATGAGCGTGTTGAGTAACAGGCTTAAAGGATTCTGCTGTATTGCTTTGTTCTTCCAGCCATCTGATCGGATCCGTGTGGAGATTGTGGCTCTGAATCTGAAGCCACACTCCAGGGTCTCTACGGACTCTAGTGTTGTCAGGCTGTTTGTGGAGTATAGTTTCCTGGACCTGCCTTCAGAGGAGACTCCACTGTCACTGCCCAAACCTCTGCCTGGCCACAGCATTTACTACAACTACAGCCATGGTGTGTACATACAGATAGTTAATATATTCTATATTGATATGATCTATCCTCTAATATGATCTATAATAGATTTTATGATGGACTTTAAATTACAGACTCCAACAGCTAGCTAGAGGGAGATGTATGCTCTCAAATGTTTGAACTGAATCAATAGGATACATCTGCAAATGTTTGGTTGGTGCTTTGGTTGTTTACTTTATCCTAGTGAGAAATTAGCAGTATTATGCCATGCCTAAGTATGGTAAAATAACAGGAGAATATTATTGCTGCATGCAAAGTTTAGCAGAGCTGCAGCTTGGTTTGTGATACAAGCTGGCACAATTAGCCCGAACGTTTAGCCCCACATGCAGCATTGTGTGTGAAACTTAATACACGACAATCAAGTACCAGTTTAATCCAAAAAAGTCATCAGCATTTAATTATAAAATAAGTGTTTTGCACAATTAAAGATGATAATTACTGTATAACGGTAATTATGGCTAATAGACTATGCTAAATAATGACCATTGTTCCCTGTGCCTAACTGCTTGTATATTTCCAAACAACTGTCTGTTTAATTCCGTGTATATTTGTTGATGAGACTTGATTTATGAGGTTATACCTTGTTGAGTGTTGTTATTCTAAGACTGTGTAACAAATTTAGCTTGATTTTGTGTGTGTTGACAGTGATCCATGTGGATGCAAAGAATAACCAGGCCAGGCGTCACATGCTTCGAACAGTTCTAGAAGGCAGGAACAGAAAGCTAGAGAAGTATAAATCTCTTTCTCTTTTCGTTTCATTTTTTGTTCTTATGCGGCCTAGTTTTACTAGAAGTTGCACTATTTACCTGTATTGGTAAACTAATTCTACTAACTGAATTCTTGAGATATTTGCCTCCAGAATTGGTTGCGTGAGATTGAGAATGTGATTGGCTGTTTTAGTATCAGGTTCACGGTAGTCAGTGACCCACCTGAGGAAGAGGAGCTGGAGAAGGAGTGTGAGGATGTGGGCATGGCCTATTTTCGGATCTCGGACATTCTGAAGATGCAGAGGGACGTGAGAGACCTCTGTCTCGACAGTGAGTGTTTGCGTTTCTCTTACAATCCCATGAATACTGTATGTACCGTATAAAGTGAATTACCATATATGATTTTAATATCGTATTTTTAGTTATGGATCATTCATTCATATGGATTTGCATGCATTCTACCTAATCACACATTTTATTAAATGTAGAAACATGTTTCCAGTCAATAAAATGTTGACGGTTTCTGTAAGAAGACATTTATTCATTAAATGAGTCTCCAGTGTAAAATTTAAAACTCTTAGTAGAATGTAAAATTGCAGTCTGGGGTTTTGGTTTCGTTATCAACGTGGGTTTAAAAAAAACCAGAATAATTTTAGTTGCTATAACGCAAGCTGTAACAGCAAGTTCTAGTTTCTGTAATGCAGATAATGACTTGTAGATGTTCAAAGACATTAAATCTAACTAATTGGTTAAAAGCACAATGTGCCATTTATTACTCCCATGAAAACTTGTGTATCCTTTAACAGCACAATCTGACGTCTTGTTATTATTTATTATTCCGATCTCTCTAATTTACAATGACATGATTGTGTCTCACTCACGTTGTTGCATGTGCAGTTGTGGATGTGCAGGACAGCACTGAAGTAGTGGGGACTCTGAAGGTGACAGTGGAAGCTCTGGAGGCTCTCAGATCAATTTTGGAGGATCCAGACCATGATCAGTCTAAGCTCCAGCCGGAAAGATAATTGCAAAGAAACAGCAGTAAACACCTTGGCGATGCAGTCAAAACTCCTGGTGTGAATATATCAGGTGATGTTAGTGGGTTTGTTTACATTGCAGCATCAGAGCCTGATGTAATCTGGAATTGTGGTGTCATACATAAAACCAGGAGAAAAACAATAATGCAATCGTTCACACAAAATTACTAGTCTGTGCTGTTTTTAATCAAAGCATATCAGAGATTATTTAATGTCATTTTAAGAGAGGTTAAGGTACGTTTCTATTTTCTTCTAGTAAGGAAATGAGTATAAAAACGGCATACCGTTTTTTCCCATTAGGAAACAACACTGATCGTTTTACTTAATCTTCTAAAATGACAAAAGGCAATAATAACAGGCATATTAAATACCCTTCCAAATGAATAGTATCAAAGGGCTTTCCTTCATTCCCCCTACAGTGTGACATTCATTATGATGGGAGTATTTCTGTGTGGGTCTAAAGCCTCTAGTGTTCAGTTTAATGTGCTGATAATGTTTAGCACATTAATAACCGTTTAATGAAAAGCCTGTTAAGTCTTATTAGCTGCTGTGTGCCACATGGCTGTTTTTATATTAAAGATGTGGAATGGAATCTAACTGAATTTAATGGGATTTAACCCATCTCTTTAACATGCTAATGCCCATTTTCACGCACATTGCCTCACGGCGTCCATGCCCTCCCTGTGCTGATCACTGGTTGAATTTGTGTTTGCTTCATCTGGACTCCACTTGGAACATAACATTCATAAAGTTTTATTTTTGGGCTTTTTTTTATGCCTTTATGGACTGGACAGTGGTGAAATGAAGAGGGTGAGAAAAGGGATCAGGAAATGACCACGGGCCGGAATTGAACCCATTTCGCCCGCAATGTAACAGCGCTGAGTATATGTCGACACAAGTGCGCTACCGTTATGCCACTCTGCTGACTGGCTTCTGACATTATAGTTAAGAAAATAGTGATATATTTTTGTACAGGACCGTTATTTTTGTACAAAGCACAAATAAAAAGTAGTATTTATTGAAACCTTTTTTAGTACTGTGTTTTACATATTGTCTTGCAAAATTATAAATGTCAATATTTAACCATGTATTTTATGATATATTATATAATATTCATTAAAAGATGCTCTGTGGTTAGTTCTGCTTCTTGGCTTTTACTGTTATTAGATATGTTTATACTGTATATGTTTACTCACTTGATCTGATCTGATCGGAACGCTTAGTAAATTTGGCCTGTCTCATGATAGGTCTGTCAGTTTAACTGACCTGTGGTTTTAACTGACATGATGTGTTATTTGTTCGGTCCGACCTCATCATTAGCTTTGCTCAGGAGCTGATCAATAGCTTCGATCGCTGCTGGCCAGCACTTCCCCTGAGACATTCTCCTCTAGCCTGTACACATGCAAATGACCCTGCCACCTGAAAAGAAATAGAGAAGAAAACACAAGGAGACATGTCCCAAGTGGTCTCATTAGGCATTCAAGAGTTAAGACTAGGGGTGGGTCACGTTGTCATGTGCAGATGATTGGAGCACAGTCCTTTGACAGCTGTGACAGGCGGGTGGGTGGCCTCATGGCCCCTTTTCGTTTTTTGGCCCATCTGTCATTTTACACTCAGCTTTTTTGCCATTGAAAGAAAACTACAGTAGTAGTCCTCAATTAGGCACGTTAGCTACAAGAGCGAAATGTCACTTTCATGACAGGGATAACCTCTGATTCCACCTAGGCCACTTACTACAGACAGATCCCAAATGATCCTGGCTTGCGACTAGTCACGGAGATAACAAATTTGAAGCGAGTGTCAGTGTGTATTTAAATTGATTCTCTGTGAACCCCAACCTCATCTTTTCACTTGTACATGTTTTTATTCTGTCTACAAAGCAACAGAAGCTCAAGCTTCAAACTTCAAAAATCTCACCCCATGTGTGAGATTGCTGATAAACATGAGTACGCCCAGTGCTCTGGTGCGCACTTTGAATGGCAGTGCTCTATGTCAGGACATATTTTTGCTCTTCATGAATTGGTAATGGTCTCATTTCAAACTATGACGCATGTGCCTAAGTAGACAGCATTGGAGTGTTTCTGCAGCCAACAGGCCCGCGGCGGGCAATGGTGCATGATGTTTGCCTTTCACTCCTGTCTCCCTAATCTGTCACCTCTGACCTCTGGTCCTGTATTTAGTGCCCGCTATGGTTTTGAGTGACTGCTCCCGCACCAGCCACAGAACAGCACTTGCTTGAGTTTGTGACTGGTAGAAGCTCTCGCCTGTCTCAGGCTTTCATTATGCCGTGTGCGCCGCTGCCCACCAGTCAGTATTTCCTCACTGCAGGCCTGTCAACCACATGATCAGAGGTGCATGAAGACATGACCTTTCTCTCTCTTGCAACCGTATTGGAATATAGGCAGCTTTTTTTCTTGCGTCCGGGAAAAAATAAAGTATTCAAATAAGCTGCACTAAGGGGAAATGGAAAATGAAAGAAGTCTGTGCTAGGGTAAACCTTACAACCCATCGTTTAAATGAGAGATGTACAAGATCCAAAAGAATACAGATGCTGAGGGAAAAAAAAAGAATCAAAATATTGATGTATTAAGAAGTATGATTTGAGTCAATCTTGCTAGTAACAGAAAATCCTGTAATTAGTTGTGAGTACAGCAGAATGAATTGAAAGCAGCCAGTAGGTGGCGTTTGAACATCACTCCTGTCATATTGCAGTGTGCAATCTGTCTCACTCTCTCCACGACTCGCTGATCCTGAAGTGTTAGAGCAGGAGATTTTTCCATCATAGGGCACAGTGTAATCTCTTAACCTCTTGCCCAGTCAGCTTTCCTCCCCTGTGTGTCAGCCCTGTTACCTGCCCTGATATACCGTAATAATTAGCTAAATAGATCACTACCGGTGCCTTTTAGCTTAGCCTGCCCTTTGTTTTTAAACTGTCTCTTTGCGTGACGGCTTTAACATTCCTTGGGTTAAGTAACTGGCTCTTGGGTCACAAGGTTTCTGACCTGTTTTTTTTGGCTGGCTCTGCATTAACAACACTTTAATGTATGCGCACCATGTCACTTCCAAATTTACACCTTCAATACGTGCTCAGTTTCACGGTTAACGTTTCACCGTTTTTAAGCTACTGTACAGGCTGTGGTTCAAAGATTGACTCGTCTGGTACCTTGTGGAATATTTATTTTCTGGTGAGTGTACAAGTGTGTGCTCGAGCATGCTTACATTTAGTTTGGCTCCTGTTGAGGATTTTGTTGTGACCTTCAGTCTGGTCAGGACAGCGCTTCTCAGAGCAGCGTTTAAGCTTATTGATTCCAGCTAACATAAAAATACACTTATTGAGAGGCTGTTAAAAGCATTAGCATCTTCCTGATAGCACTTACACTCCATAATGTCAGACTACTAAGAGTCATTGTGTGTTGAGCTTAAAAACTGTGAAGCCGTGTCTCTTAATCAATGCTTTTCTCCCTCTGTATCCTTTACTCACGTACTGTTCTTCTGAAGATAACCTCCTTAACACCCAATAACTTGTTCCACCTGAGGGAATCTTATTTGCAAAGAGGAATCGAATCGATAGTATTTTGCTACATAAAAAAGAATATTGAAGCACGTTTATTTTCGATTGAGTGTTACATTCTAACTATACATGGTTTTTAATTCTGAATTATAGAATGGAGCCAAAACTTTTTTTTTTTCCCCCAACAATGCACAATAATCTGTGTACGTATCCCCTTGGATTGTAGGTAAGTGTGTGTGGGGGTGAGGTGTATGGGAGACTAAGCATTTTAATTGATGTATCAGTTAGTAAGCAAGGCTCTGTTTGGTAAAGTTCTTTGTATCTCGCTCGCTTTCTGTCTTTCCAGTGCTTTAGCAAAATGAATTTTAGCTACAGGCTAGATAAAGAGCCGGACAAATCAATCTTAATATTAATAATCTGTCCTCCTGATACAGCTTTACCGAGAGGCGACCTTCGCTCCCATCCACACTTAAATTACCTGCCCATTGTTTCTCCACTAGCTTAGCTAGTGGCAATAATTTTCCAGCTCCACCTGGGTTGTTTAACCTGAGATTTCCTCTTCAGTGATTGGTATGTGGGAAAGGTTTTGTGTGTGATGAGAATGGGAATCCATTGCAATTCTTTTTTGCCACTGGATTTGCATTAGTAAATATTTAAAGATGGATCTAACCAAGCAAAGCTTGTGACCGGTCATGTGCAGTGGGGGCAGCAGTCTCACGTTTTTTTGATATAGTCAGCGTCGACATTTTTAATTTTTTTTTGTTAGTTAATTTGTGCTGTCCTTATGCGTGCTATTCTGTAAAAAAAACACAGGAGTTTAAGGGCTTGTTGACGTCATAAATGAAAATCAGTACAAAGGTTATAAATTAAGCAAAAAAAGATTATATAATAGTTTATAATGGTTATATTATATGCTGCCTCAAATAGGTCAAACAGGGTTGAAGTTGGCCATGAACACTGCACTAAAGTAAAAGGAATCTGAACATTGCTCTTTTTTTTAACGATGTATAATGTTGGGCAAATAAGCGAAAAACATGTCTTCCATTAGTATCTTGCCTGTCCACTTCAAGTAATGTGAAACCAATTAAGAAATGTCTATTCCTAAATATAATGATTTTTATTTTCTTCAGTTGTTTAATTTCCTCTTTCAGAATCCGTTTGTGAATGAATGACTAAGAGTTAGGTGCTTTTTTTGAAGTGTTTAGGATGTTTACATGGGTGAATAGGTATTCCTTTTCACACCTTGGGGGAATAAGATGAATAAATTTAGGAGTCCGGTGCCCTTTGGGTTAGACATTAGATGTCATTGGTAAGAGAGCGTTCTACATTGTTAGTGATTAATTGAAAGGCGCGGACGTACACCTTGAGTAGTGTTTAATGCTCCAACGACCTTGTGGAAAGTAAAAGGAGCATGTGGAAAATTACAGGACCTGCGTTTCAGCGAGTGCTTCGCTTTATGTTCCCTGGAGCCACATACCTTAAAGCTATGCTCTATTTGAAAATCTATTTTGCTTACAAAAGAATAGTTTTTAATGTGTTTCAGTGCTTAAGGCGATTTCTTTCAGGATGCCTAAAGACCTCAAAGCAACACACACAACACAGGCCATCAAATGCTTATTTTCTGTGTGTGTGTGTGGGCTTGTGTAGTGCTGTGCAAAAGTTTTGGGCAGGTGTGAAGAAATGCTCCAAAGTAAGAATGCTTCCAATAAACAGTGACCGAGCAGAAGAAAAATCTAAATTAAATCAATAAGGTGTGACCACCCTTTGGCTGTAATTCAAATTCAGATCGTATTTATCACATACACACACATGCAGTGAAATGTTTTTATTTCGCATATCCCAGCATATGAAATTGAACGCTGGGGTCAGAGCGCAGGGTCAGCCAGAACGAACGGCGCCCCTGGAGCAACTGAGGTTAAGGGCCTTGCTCAAGGACCCAATGATGGTAGCTTGCCTGGTGCGAGGCTTGAACCCCAGACCCTCTGATCACTGACCCAGAGCCTTTGCCATTGAACCACCACATCAAATCACATTCTTACACTTTCACACTTTGTTCACTTGCACAGTCGGGGATTTTGTTTGGCCCTTTGTATGATTAACCAATTAAACCAAGTAAACTGCATGAAAACATAAATTGAGGTGAAGAAAAATGGAAGCAGGTGCTCTGGACTGATGAGTCAGAATTGGAAATATTTGGCTGTAGCAGGAGTAGGCAGGTTGTTCACCGTAGGACTGGAGAGCGGAACACCAATGAGTGTCTGCAGGCAACAAGTGGTTCTGTATTTCTTCAAATGGTGTCCTCAATGATGAGAAATACAAACAGATGCTTATCCATAATGTTATACCAACAGAGAGGCAAACGGCTGCCCCAAATTGATTCTGCAGCAGGACAACAACCTCAAACATACGGCCAACCTCAGTAATGACTTTGCATTCTTCAAGCAGTGTGTTTTGGATTACATGGAGAGATAAAGATTTGAGGCAGCCTATATACACAGAAGACGGATGGTTGGTTCTCCAAGATGCTTGATACAAGCTACCTGCAGAGTTCCTTCAAGAACCTTCAGAGTGTTCAGTCAATCAGAAGCTGATGAATACCAATCACTTGGTCTCTGCCCACTCCACCTTCATCTAAGATGGTATTACCCAACTGCTGACTGAATAAAGACACTTGATCCAGGTAATCAGCAATGGGTAGGGCAGAGTTACTTGGATAACAAGAAGCATAAAGTAACTCGAGGGACATGGGTTGCCCATCACTGCATATGAATAATATTTTATATCATTTAATTTTATTTAATATTTAAAAGTTTATAATTCAAACAATGTTTTACCGTATCATCATATGTTAACATGCTATGAGTTGTGTAATATTCTGAGTTTTTATCTAGAGTATAATATTGTCCGAAAGCCTTGTAAAATGTTAGTGTTGGTATAGAGTTCCCCCTCAATTAATAAAAGGAACACAGTGCAATACAGCAATAATTTTCTGCTTGCAGGTTGTTTGCAAACTTAGACATAATATTAATAAAACTATTATAGAATACCTACCGGTATATGTCAGGTACTTTTTGCTTATTTCAGTTACTGCTGTTCATTCACACACCTGAGCTAGCTAACCGGGATGTCATGCATGTATATTCATACTGTAGATCCTGGCAATTTTATTAAAGCTGTCAAGAGGTCTATTTTTGGTAGGTGAGCAGTTTTTGCACTGAAATGTTTAAAAAACAATGTACTATTTGGGTACTGGGTTAAAATGGCATTTGAGGGTAATTGAATGTTTTTTTTTTCTATCACTACAGTTTTAGGAACACTGTTTGCTTGCTTGTCCGTTGGCAGTTCTTTGCCCTCTTTGTCCATCTTCACATTCCTGAATCTCAGTAGCACTTCTTCACCATTTCTAACAGCACAGTTAGGTTTGATGGCGGGTCTGGTACAGCTAAAGGTGCTGTAACATTAGCCCAGTGCTTGTCGTTGTGTTTGTGTGCCCTGTCAGCTTTATGTGATCAGGTTGTTTCTGGGGCGGGTGTCAGGCAGGTAGTGTATATGAGGAGTTTACTAAGTAAATACTGTGATCTGTCTTCAAACTGCCAAAGACACTCTAAATCTACTGCTGTCTGCGCGTCGGTGTGATGGAGAGCCTCTGGCTTAGAGCTTAAATGGAGAAATTTTTCTCTCGATTTCTCTTGAGCATGTCATCTCTCTCTCTCTTTTCTCTCGGTCTCACTCGCGCGCACACACACACACACCCAGATTCGAGCACTGTACTGTGATTGTATTTATCCAGACAGTTAATTCTGTTACTAAGAATGCTGAGCATGCTAATTTAACATTTCTTTATGTATAACCTCATTTCTTGTCGACAAAGCGAAGACAACAAGAAATGAGATTTTACATCGTACCTTGCTTTAATAAACCAACAAGAGAAAGAACAAAAGACTTGCTTCACTTCAGGTCTACTCTCGGTGTGCAAATATGAACTGAGCATGATGATGAAGGCTGTTTTCTGGCAAACGTGTTATCACCCGATCTCAGACAGAGACGCTACTCCATACAAAAGGATTATAAAGTGTCTGCTGGAAATAACTTTAGAAAGTCTGCTTCAATATGTTAATGTAATTATTATCGGTTAGATTTAATCCGCTTAATTATTCAGCCACGGAAACTTGCATAACAAATATAGTTTTGTTTTTATGCATAAAGCTTCGTCATTGTTCTCATGATCATGTTGATCCCAACTGTGCTTGTGTGTGCTGTAGTCTGTTGTGGAATGTGTTAATGATTCGATGGATTTGACAAGCATACCCCAAGTTTTCTCTTTACTTTGGTATGCACACAGTGGATGTATGTGAAGTGGCATAGCAGAAGTGTGCAAGCTTAGCCCAGGTGTGCATGCGTGTGTGCGTGTGCGTGCATGCGTGCGTCCATGTGGATGTGCGTTCTTGTATTCATGAATTTATGAGGAAACAAATTTTATAACGACATGGGTATTATACTGGTATTACACATTTCATATGTAAAATAGTCCCCATAAGTAAAATAGGGTTAAATACATATTATACAATGTTTTATTAAAAATGTAAAAACGCAGAATGATTTGTGGGATGTGTAGGTTTACGAGTAGAGGTTGAGTAGGGGGATAGAATGTACAGTTTGCACACTATAAAAACTAATGCCTATTGAATGTCCTCACTAAGATGTGTGTGTGTGTGTGCGTGTGTGCGTGTGTGCGTGTGTGCGTGCGTGTGTGCGTGCGTGCGTGCGTGCGTGCGTGCAGCTTTTTAACAAAAGTCGTGTACAATGCAGTTGTAACTCACGTTTATATACCTCCTAGCACCCCATTCTGAATATTTTTGATTCCATATTAAAAAAAAATCTAAAGGATCACATTAATCCCATATATTTTCTTTGTTTTTTTCTTTTGGCTGTTTGCTCATATGGAAGGAAAATCACTTTTTTGTTTTTCATATCTGACTGAATCCTTTTTCCCTACTGCCTTTCCTAGAATATAGCTTTTACCATGCAGGTCTTAGCCTTAGATTTCAATTCAGCAGGGCATACATTTAGCAGGTCCTTATTCAATTTCTCTTAGATTACTCAGTTTTAAAGATTTCATTCATGCAGTCCACCTGTAAATATTACCATTATGGTCTCGTCAATAAAAAAATCATTACTCGCAAAAGGTTTTATGAAACGGATCATGACCACCCGCTTCTGCTCTCCACTGTGCAGTGTGAACACGGTGTGCGTCATCCGCCGACTCCGATTTCCAATTTGACTCCAATTTAATGGCTCTTACCCACTTAAGGACTTTGCTATTCTATCCACTTCTGTATGAATCTGAATTATAGTATGATTAGTGAAAGGTTTATAATTATAGACCCGAGTGCCATACAATAAACAATATTTCCTCTATCCAAAAATACACTTTGCACACTCTTATGATGTTCATCAGTATTTTGGTTTCGCTTGGTTATTGCAGCCTGAGCCATCATTTTGAATCTGTCAGAATGATTGATTAGACCTTTTGTTTCCAGTTGGCCCCAAGGGCATAGAGTCAATATATCCATTATTTATGGCTGCTTTAGTGCTGTATGGTTCCATCCTTCCCTGACTGCTTCTTTCCTTCCTTGAGGACATTTACCTCTACTGAGAGAATGTTACAACAACTACGCAATCTGTCAGGTCTAACCTGGTCAGCACTTTGTTTTAGTCTTGTGCTTCCTCACAGACTGCTAAACGGGAATTTAAGACAGTAGCGGGAATGTAGTGTTGCCTGAAATCTTAGTCAGGAAGCTTCTATTGATCTGCACATGCTCTCTGTCAGAATCCTTTGCAGGTTGATGCTTTCTTAAAAGTATTACACTCAAATTTATGACCATCCAGTTAGATAAAGTTTCAGATCTAGGTCCAGATAAATAACATGGCCAACTGCTGTTTAGATATTGCATAAGAAACATCAATCTGAAGAAGAGGATTGGATGGTGTTGCATTGCGTAGCAACACTACTCACACAGCTCTTGGGTCCCAGGTTTGATTTTTAGTTCAGGTTAGTGTCTGGGTGAAGTTTCATATTATACGGGTTACATATACTTCCCGTTTATATACATATAGTTCGGGTTTATCCCCTTTCCTCTACTCAAAGAAACATGGCAGTAGTTGGACAGGTTAAGATAATTTACCGCATGTGGGAACGCAATGTATAGGTGTCCAGTTTTTCTACCAGGACCCTGGCAGACCTCTTTAATCCATCCATCCATCACCTGGTGTTTATCCTGTTCAGGGTCGCGGGGGCACTGGAGTCTATCCCAGCTAACTTAGGGTGTAAGGCGGGGTACATCCTGTACAATCGCCAGTTAATCACAGGACTAACACTTAGAGACAGACAACCATTCACACACACATTCACTCCTATGTACAATTTAAAGTAGGCAATTCAGCTATGCCCAGTCATGTGTTTGGAGGCGGGAGGAAACCGGAGTACCCTGGGAAAACCCCGCACAAGCACGGGGAGAACATGCAAACTCCACACAGAAAGATCCTGGGTGGGAATCTAACCCATGCTCCCATGACCGTCTTGCCGTGGGGCAGTTGTGTTAATCACTCCTGTCACCGTGCCGCCCTATTTAATCAGTATAAAGAAATGAATTATTGTATAAATGAAGTCTGATAGTTATATCATTAATTAGCATAAACAATGATGCTGTAGGCCTTTAGATGTCAGATTATTATTAATTTTTTTTACCTCTCATAGAATAACCTTAAACACGATTGTCATTTTTTGTCATTCTTGTAAACAGTTTCATACAGTGTATATATAGTTGTGGTAAAACCGTCTATTTCTATACTCATTACTCATCACCATGGAGTGGGACATGATAAAAAAAAACACTCAACCCTAAACATGAGCACCAGCAAAACAGGTGTACATTATATTTTTGGCCTCTGATAAGAAGAGTTAATGTATTAGAGTATATTCATAATTCATAGGCAGTTTTCTAGTGATAGGTTTCATATTCACCACAGCCCTGACTAAGATAAAGTGCTCATTGAAGATAAATGGATACATTTCAAGTGCTTATATTTTATTAAGGACTTCATGTTATTTCTTTAACTAACCTCATAAACCTTCAACACTTTGAAGTGGTGAAAAGCTTCATATATTTCTGTCCTTCAGACCAGGATGAGTAAATAATAAAATAATAAAAAATGATAGCATGTGAGTGAATTGCATTTACATAACTAATTTATATAAAACATGTCTGCAATATACAGAAGCTGTCATGGGTCATGTAGTGTGCAGAGTCATTTAAAATGTATTATCAGGTTTATATCTGATTCTTTTTTAGATTTTAGAAAAATCTACGCCGATTTGATTTCATATTAAGCTTCATATTCGTACCTTAAGACTGTGTGCAGCCGTACGTATGTAAAGTTGACAGCTCAGGCAGACATTAACTAAACCACCAACTGGTCAAACCTGAATGAAGGCTCAGCAACGCTCATTTTCTGTGTCATTAGGCATTCATGCCAGCACCGTACTCTGACAGATTTAAGCACTAATTGAGAGTGAACACGTTTCTCTACCTGATGTTCCATTCGCAGGCCAATGTTCTTCAGGCTAAAGCGGTACACAAAGTCAGCGTTTATCAGCAGCCACTGCACATGTTCACCGCCAAAGCTTCAGACCCATCAGACCGACACTTCTGACAGCTTTCCTATGGAGATGTTGACGTACAGTACATCAAAACATTACCATATGATTGGCATGTCATAAATACAAACAAGCTCATCTGGTGATATTCTCTGTAATTGCTGTGTGCAGAGAGACACCGATAAACAATTTGTGTTGTCAGCCGTAATAAGGCTATTTATAATTGACTGAAGACTCTCCAGAGTAGGATGTCTGATCTCTTGTTTCAGTCCTGATTGTGCTCCGCTGTCCTTTGTGTTATGATCTGACCGTTTAATTGCAGTCTTAGGCCTGTCTTTTACATTTAAGGATCTCTGATTTTGTTGTTCCCTTTTTGAGTTGCCTTTTACATAGGTGTCTTACATAGGTTACTGTATCCGTGCGGCGCAGGTGTTGGGCATCGATTGTACCAAACTGGCAAACTTTATCTGATGATGTAATGCTTCTAAAGATTTTAAGTTGCTAAAGAGAGGAAGGGAATGCAGAAGTCAGCTTCTGTTGATGCGTGAGGAAAGAATAATTGTACACACTGTAGCCATAAATTCAGTTCCCATGCTCCGAGGGTAGAATGCAGCAATGATGAATGAAATTAAAGGGATTAAATGTTTTTAAAATAAACACCACTATAGTACCACGTACTATTCTTGTGATGCGATTTAGATGAAGCAGAAATGATTAAATCATCACATATGTATGTATGTGATGCATATTAATGTTTTTGCATTACAAATTTAATATTGTAGTTGGTTTTCAATATTGCGTTTTTAACCAGCCCTTTTTTCTGAACTGCTCTTTTAAATGCCTATTCATTACTGTTGTACCATTAATTTAACCCTCCTGTTCTGGTCATTTCAGCTAACACTCCTAGTTCTTGGCCAGTTTTGACCGGGATCAGTTTATTCCATAATAAATCCGTAATAATACAGAAATTATCACCTAATAATGTTGTATTGTATTTTAATCAACTTCAGCTCTTAATGAACATTACAAGCTTTGAACCTGTATGTTCTGTATATTTCCTGCAGGCCTCATTTATCTGAATTCATACTGTAACACTCATTTTTGTAGGGAAAAAAACATTAAATAGATATTATTTTGCCTATAACAAATACTAAGATGAAACGTATTGTATTATGTATCACAGAGTACTACACTGAAATGTTTACCAAAGTTTTTTTTAACTCCCAAAAATAACTCTTTTTCATTTTTATTTACTTATTCCATAGGTGTAATGGTTTTCATAGTGTATAAACTGTACATTCTATCGCCTACCCCTACTCCTAAACCTACACACACACACGCACACACACCCCACCGTACCCCTACTCCTAAACCTACACATCACACACACACCCCTACCCTACCCGTACTCCTAAACCTACACATCACACACACAC